>JAMQGT020008140.1:10000-64681 GCA_024447675.2 Pterophyllum scalare
ATATTTGTGGTCCACTATTCAGCTGAGTAAAATATATTCTTACCACATCAGAGCATATCTGCTGTAGCTATTAATTGTTACTAAAGAAGGCTAAATTTCATTACCAGTGAGTGTGTTGATAGTATGCCTTTCACCAGTTAATGTGATATAACTCATTTTATCTGAAACTTTCTTTGCCAAACTGGTAACAATAAATTTTCTCTGAATAGCTAATATGTTAGCTTGCCATACTTTGTCATCTTACAGGAACACTATTGAAAACCAGGTCTGTTATGGGATCCACTGGTTGTGGAGTTTAATCACAGCTAGAGAATGTTTGTCGGCCTACAAAAACGACTAAGATGAGTACCAACAAGTAAATATACTTTTTTTCACTTTAATTGATTTTAAAAGTGCAACAACTCACGTACAAGGGTCTTATTATGTCAAAAATGGTAATGGGACAGTTTTGTAGGTCAGACATCTGAAAATCCTCCAGCACACTGGATATAGTCCAATAACTGCAGTGTGAGTATGTTGTACATACTAAGATCGTCTGTTAGTATCTAGATTTGAACTGCATGTGTTCTTTGTACTGGGCAACACATCAAACACTGCAATAGTATGCCCTGCCTCTGAGGCTGAATTTTTGTGCTCTCATCTAACTATACAGAACTGCAAATGTGGCTAAATCTTAACACAGTGTAACAATCAGTCAGTTGTCTTTTGTGTTGCTGTCAGAAGGATTAATGGTAGTAGAACATTTAACTTTTCCTTTTACGATGTAGACAAAAAATATCATTAGCCTCTTCTTTCGGGAAAAGCACAATGGAAAATAATATTTTAATAAACAAACAAGTAAATCCAGTTTCTGAATAAAAAGCTGCGATGCTAATGCTAGGTGAGCAGCTGTGTTCCTCTGAACAAATTCAGAGCAATAAACAAATAAAAAAATGTCACTTCTTTGTCAGTGTTATAACAGATTGGGATTAATAATAGTCACTGTGGTAGAGAGAAGGGATGTTCTTAAAATTGTGTTATTTCATAGTTGATGTTTTTTTGATGATGATTTCCCGTGATAAATTGTATGTATTGTATTTCCAAAGGTGCACAGCATGTGTCTGTTGTTGAGTGACAAGGAGGTTGAAGCTGCTAATGTGACTGACAATGGAAAATCTTCTGAGCATTTCAGGGGATGACTGGCCCCTGGGAGGATGTAATGTGGCTGGAGGAGATTAAGAAATCACAGCTGGTGAAAACATCTATCTATCTATCTATCTATCTATCTATCTATCTATCTATCTATCTATCTATCTATCTATCTATCCATCCATCCATCCATCCATCCATCCATCCATCCATCCATCCATCCATCCATCCATCCATCCATCCATCCATCCATTCATCCATCCATGGTCCTCGTTCACTATAAATATACCAAATTTCAATAGCAGAAAAGCACAATACCTTAATTACTTGCACAAAAAATTACCTATTCATTAATAAAACATTTGAGGAGAAAGGCACAACTCTTAAGAGCTCTCTTGAAAGTGCAGTTCACAGAAACCACAGCAAGGACAATTACAGCAACTTAACACAGAAAAGTAGTTAATTACTGTAAACTATGGATTGAAACAGTTTATGAATCATTCCGTTAAGATAAGATCAGCTTTAGTTTTGATACCAGCCTCCAAGATAGTATCAGTATCAGTATAATAACCGATCCACATTAATACAGTTTTCTGTTCCTGCTGCAAAAATGTTTAAAAAATAACTGCATTCACAGTGATATTGGAAATGCTAACATTACTTCATAAAGATTTCTCAGCAGGGTGTGAGCACAAAAGGATGACCATGAACAAGATACATTGTGGGGGCTCCAAGTAAAACCTGACCAAAAAAACAAAACAAAACATCTTTTATCTTAATAAGTTAAACCTATGAGTGAATGAATTGTGTATGAAGAAGAGAAAAAAGCACTGGTATAGGATTGATCAGGGGAAAAAAATGGAATTAGTGCATCTCTGCTGCACACTAAATGAAATTACAGTGTGCACCTTCATGAATCTCCTTGTATAATTATAAGAATATGCTATTATGGCCTTTCATATATTACCTTTATATTTACTGTAAACAAATGCAGTGCTTCATGTAGCATGTTTGTTTTTATAGTGCACTTTTTTTTTTACTGTGTATTTTGTTATGACAACAACACGCTGTCCTCTCAGCAGTTAGATAATTAAAAAAAAAAACAATGAGTAAAGGTGGAAAATGAGGTTGAACACATATATTTCCCAAGAGAATGTCCTCTGATTTTACATTTCTTGTTTCCACAGCTCCAATTAACAGCTTTGGTACCAATTAGTAAAATCAAGCCTTTGCTGATGGAAAACCCATGGGGTTATATGTGTCAAGAACTAGTGCTAGAGTTTTAAAAAAAAAGAAAAAAGAAAAAGAAGTGCAGATCTGACTATGGAATAATTGGGGCAATGAGGTAAATGTCTTGGTTCTATATGTTTTATATGGTTTTAGTTCCTTTGGTTGTTATTTTACTAATCCGATTATATATGCAGCAGTTAAGTATTAACAAAGCTAAATCTTTTCCTCGTTGATCTGAATCACTTCTTTTATTGACATTTTGAGACCTGTCTCAATTAGATTCCTAACAATTTCCTATTCAAGAAGTCTACTGTAATAGTAGTAATTCCCCTCTCCTGTGCTTTTCCTTCAATACTCCCACCAGATTCATCTCATCCTAAGCATCCTCTTATTATAACAAGGTGTATGGGTGTAGCCATGGCAGGAGTATCAATCTGAACTGCTCATGCAACCTGTAGACCTTGCCCAAAGCCAACATGTTTGTTAGTATGCCAGGGATAACAAATGACTTAACATGCTTCCCTCTTTCATAACCTTGTACACCTACAAGACAACAATAACAGAGATATCTCCCTGAGTGCTCCGTAATTCAATTAAAAAAGCATGGACGATGAGCATGCCATGCAAAAACGAGACCTTGGAGCAGTGATAAACTTCACAGCTCTGCATTTCCTTGAAAGATACCAGATGGACTTTTAATGTGAATCTGTAGCATTGTATATTCTTATCTAATTTTCTTACTATTTTAATTGTTTGAGTCGAAATGTGCAGCAACATGTGTAGTTATGACCCTTTAGTGGAAAATTAAAACAAGGGTTTTGTTTGAATTTTCCTTCGCAGTTAAGAGTTACATGTTTTAATTCAACAGACACAATTTATTTGTAAAATTAATTTATTTGAATTCTTGAATTGTTTGACAAATGCCATAGTTCTAGTATTGGCGAAAGCATAAGACCTTGGTCATTATCCGGATGTCCTTGCATATTCACTGTGAAACTGTGTAAATTATCATGTTCTCATGCGGACTGACATAACCAGTTGCGATCCACCTCTTTTCATAAATGGACTGTATGATCCAAAGAATGCATACAAGGTCACTGAATGGCTTCAGTCAAGGAATAAACACATATAGTGCTATATGCTAGGAGTGTGGAATATTTCCAACACCTTCAGCCTTACCGTCTCTATTCAATTACTTAATAAAATATGTGCAAAATTATACAGTATACAAATAAATAAAATACCAGAAAACCCTATGTCTGTCTTTATCTCTGGTCTTAGGTCTACAACCTAAGTACAGCACAAGATTGTGGCACTACTTTGCATAAGCTCTTCAAGCTATTGGGCTGTGCTGCTGTTTTCATAAGTGTACACAGTCTATTCAAAATCACTGACAGTTCACAAACATTAACTCAGTGATACTCACTCCAAATATCAAGTCAAACAATTTTCACCCTTTTAGAAACCATTTTATTTACAAACTACATCCGCTAACTGTGGTCTGCACCAATGCAAGTTTTACCAAACTGGATGGCTTTTAATGGCAAAAAAGAGGTGGTAATATAAAAATAAATCTGAAATAAATATAGGAATTACGCATTCTGCAGAATTGGCAGCCACACGGTGTGTGGTGTATGCTGCACAAGGTGTTTACTTAAATGTAATGTTTTTCTTCTGCATCCTTCTTCGTTTCTGTGTCCACTATGTCTGAGGCTATATTTATACACCATGGCATACACTGATATGCATATACAGAAATTTCAAATTATGCCAGCGCCAGGCGCATTTTCGACCTACTCCACCACTCTGCGCCGTCTACTTTTTAATTTTCCTAAAAAAAAAATTTTGCGCCGTCTGCGTCTCCATTTCCAGCGCCATGTGGTCCCCCGTGACAGTATTTACGTTCTTTCAATCTGAGCCATTTGATTGGTTCACGACTGCCATGTGACTATTCATATCGTCTTCTGCCGTCATGGTTTCTCATGCATGTAAGAGAAAAAAGATAAAACAGCAGCCGTCACAAGTGGCCGCCAGGCATGGGGACCAGATGATTGGGCTTAAGAAATGGTTCAAGCCCACGTCCGAGGTTGAGAGTAAGTAATCTAGGTAAACATGAACAATGTCAAGAACAGAATTATAATGATCAGATGAGAAGAGGTCGCCGGCCTCGTGGAATGATCGTCTGCATGATTTGATGTTGAATTTCATAGCCGACCGTGCTGTTCGTTCAGGGGCAAGTTTGACGATAAAATAATATGCATTAGCATAGCTTCTTTACTTTTGAAGATTAACTTTCAAAATGATTTAAAATTAAACCATAACATTGTTGAGATGCATTGCATATAAGCAGTGCTGTCAGACTACTTTTTCTCGGTAACCTGTAATCTATCGCGTTACTATTTGCAATCCAGTAATCAGATTAAAGTTATTTATCCAGGTGACTGTGCGTGCTAAAGCTGGACTTCAGTAGAAACCAGTAAGAAGAGAGCTGAAGAAGCTGGTCGGACAGTATGTAGTAGAGGAAATGCTGCCCTTAAACACGGCTGACTCGCCCTCGTTTCGTGGTTGTTGTTTTTATGTTGAGGCAGCGGGGGGTGCTGCCAGTGTTGTGCCAAAAATTAATCGTCTGCCAAAAAGCAATTTTTGGTATTTTCCAAAAAACGATTGCCCGTATTTAAATGGCTGTATTTAAATGACTTGCTGACCTATAATCTGTGTCTCTCATGAATGATATCAGGTCAATGTGAGTGAGAGACAGCATTTCTATCACAAGGTAGAAGCTGCACTCAGTTTTTGGAAAAGTGACTTATATATTAATTTTTTTTATTAAGGTAAAAACTGTCTTTGACATTAAAAATGGCTTTTAAACAGAAGGCTGCAGAAATTACAACAATTATAACATCACAGGGACACTGGATTGATTATAATGTAGGTACAATAACACAGACTCCTAAAGATTGTTGCAAAACAGGTTATTTCTTCATGTTATATATAAGCCCCTCATAAATCATGCTGACTGCACTCTGTTTACCAATATATGCAAAGACATTGCACATAAAAGCACACAGAAACATCGGGATCACTTTATGGCAGACGATCACCGGCAGCTGTTGAAAGTAACTAATAAAGTAACTTATAATCTAACCTAGTTACTTCTAAAATTAAGTAATCAGTAAAGTAACTAAGTTACTTTTTAAAGGAGTAATCAGTAATTGGACTAATTTTTCAAGGTAACTATATCATCACTGCACAGAAAAATCCAATGTCCTAGGCGAAAGTGAACCCAGGGGAACCATGTAAGATTATCTATAGCTTCCTTAACTTCCTAACCCTAGCGCCCATGGAGGACAGCAAAGGTCTCGGTCATAAGGTGCCTGCTACCTTGGCATGCCCCCCTGCTACTCCAAAACAATTTGAAAGCCCTGCATATACGCCATGCATGTATAGTACAGTATATACACTATATATACTGTATGGCATACATGCATATCCATAGCTGCATGGATATGTGTGGCATACATTTGATCATCTGGGGCTTCTGCCACGTCTGTCTGATTTGCAACACAAATTTAACCTATAGATTCATGTAGATTTTATAGTCCCCACTGATGGTCCTGTTTTAGTTAAGTGGCTGTTAATTGGTTGACAATTCATATTGAAATAAATGCAAAACAAAACGAAGCTAAGAGGCTGTTCTATTCCTTGAGATGAACTATGGACACTTGCAAATAGGCACTATAAATGAACTGTCTGCTATTGCAAACTATTCAGAGCAATAGGTGTTTTTCATATATACAGAGAAAATTATACATAATCTGGATTTCTTGGTCTTTCAACACGTATACACTTCTTCATCCATTTTCTTCTCTCCATGTTAAATTCAGAGAAGTGTATCTTTATCCATGAACCTGGCTCTCTCACTAATGTTCCTCCTTGTCAGAGACAAAGGGGTTTTAAGACTGGAGGATTTGGCAGGCTCTACCACTTGCAGGCAATATTTCAACCCATCCATCTAGCTAGGATAATAGAGTGTCCTTGCCTTTCAGCGCCTTGAGGAGTGACCAGTTATCACTAGCCACCAGCTCTGTTGTTAATAAAACAGAGGACTGGAGGATCGAGTTGAAGCAGTGGATAAAAAGAAAGAGGGATGGAGAGAAGGGTAAAAGAGAAAAGGGCGCATGTTATTTTGACAGGCGCCTCGCAAAGGTGAAGCTGATCACGATCAGCAGTCAGTTACCAAGCTGGCAGGAGTTCTCTTTTAACATCTTAGCTTTGGTTTCTGTGAAGATAAATTTAGCCACATCACATCTCTCTTCAGACTGTGGAGAGGGGTGGAGAAGAGAGGAGAGAGTAGATGAGAAGAATTGGAGTGGAGAGGTGGGGCAGACAGTGTTAGGCTGATCTAGCTAATGGCCAAACTGACCTTCACAGAAAGTCAAATGGCAAGAAGAGTAAGTAGTGTGTCATACTAAGCCACTGCAGTTTAATCAAGGCTATTTCCATTATGCCAGACTTTCCTACAGCCTTATAATTTTGAACAAGAAGTTAAAATTTCATTGATTGCTCAGAATGTGTTGAACAATTTCAACATTCATCTAATATGAGAAAGGATGTAGATGATGTAGGGAAGGACAAAATAATTACAAACAACAGAAAAAAAAACTACACATGGTTTTTGTGTAACATCAAGAAGTGGAATAAATGAATGAAACTGAATGCAAACAAATTCATGTTTCCTAAGGCAAGACTTTGTGGGATAATTTAAGTTATTTTAGCCAGCTTTTACCTCACCATAATATAAAATTGTTGTAGTTTTTCTCATCATGAATTGGCATCAGTGCTCAAGACGTGGGGAGGCTGACTAAAGCACAATAACGTACTGTATAAAGGCAGTATCATTTGAAATTTTAGGATAGAGCAGACCTGGTTTCATATAACGTAAAATTACCCCAGGCATATCCCCCACTATCTGGTCTTTATCACATCTTTCCACTTTGCAGTCTGTGGAGCATTTCTCTGCTGTACCTGATTGAGACGTAGTCTCAGGTAAATGCTCACAATGACAACTGCACCTCTCTCAGGATTACTGTTGAATCTCACCTTAAAGTTTATATTTATTTATTTCTTTTGTGTCAACATAGTGTTCTTTTGTGGTAAATATATACACTTTTTCTTACTGTATTCAAAGAATATATATATATATATATATATATATATATATATATATATATAGAGAGAGAGAGAGAGAGAGAGAGAGAGAGAGATACAAAATGTACGAAAGTGCAAAAACAGTTTGTGAATACATGCTTGCTTAAATTGCTTTTGGAGTTTTTATGATTTTTTTAGTCCATTGATGAATTCATTATTTAAGATATGTAAGTAGCAGGAGTTACTGTGAAAGATTAAAAATACTAACTAGAAAAAGTAGAAAATGGATGCAGGTAAAAATGAAAACCCAACTGTATTTACAAAATGTTTCTAATAGCAACCCAACATGCCAGAAATGCCCATAACTAAAAAAGGCACCCCTCAGGCCAATCAGTAAGATGCTTCTGGTGCCAGCCAAAGGATGAATGATGTAACAGATATGACCTTTTAAAGTGTGAAATTCCAGGCTTTATTATTTTTAAACACTACAGAAACTTTTTTTTTAAGTAGAAGAAAACAGTTATGCATCATGAAAAACCAGTTTCATAACACATAGGGAATTCTTAGTTAATACTGACACCATCATGCCAGTGTATTAGGTCATACACTTTAGTTCAAAATTGACTCCTTGCTTGACTTTGGCCAAAATATTTGCCTGTGGTAAACATGTGACCTCTCACAATTTGAAAAGTTATGGCAGAATTATCTTACAAAGAGTTCATCATTTAGTGCTGTGTAGTTTATAAATTGTATTTTACAAAGCCCATTATTATTGCATAGGTGCCCAAGCCTTCTCCCCCAACTCTGCTTGTAGTACTTCATTGGGGTCTAAATATTGTCATCATTAATAGATGTATGTGCCCATAGCATTTTGCTAATGTGATTTTCCAGCTTGGTCAATAAATACATTTCACAGAGTAATATATTTGTCCTATACACAGGTAACCCTTGTAACTCTTATTTGACATTAGTTCATTTCAGCCTCCACAGAAACACCTACAAAGATTGCCTCTGACACTATGCCTGTATCTTCTTGGAAGAGGAAACATCGCATAACTGCAATGTTGTATAAATCCTAGAAGTCACTGATATCTCACAGTTTGTTTGTTTGTTTTTTTCTAAAAATCAATAATTACTTCAAGCATGTTAAAAATGCACTGGTGCTGTTTTATCTGCTATGTGGAGAAACAGTAAACGAGCTAATTTAATGAGCACAAAAAAATGAATCTGATGGTCTACTTTCCCTCCCTGCTTTACCAACTAGTAAATTGTCAAATTAATTAATTAAAAATGCTCATCATCAATAATCCAAGCTCAATAATTAGACTTGCATTCAGAACAACATGCACCATAGTTTAACTATAACTTTTCCCCACTGTTTGAACATATTCCTTCCTTCAATCCAGCTACACATATGGACATAAGAATTGGGCCACACAATCTTTTAACCGTTGAATTTAGGTTTTTTTTCAGCACCCTTGTCGCAAGTGCATAAAATAAAGTATCTAGGCTTGCAGTCTGTCTTTACAAGCTTTTGTAAAAGAATCCCAGTACCATGCTCAATTCTATTTGATATTCCACAATCAACTCTAAGTGTTGTGACTGCAAAGTGGAACCATTTAGGAACCATAACAAGTAGCCACAAAATGGCAGACTCAATTGTTGAGGTCTCATAGTGCATAAAAGGTGCCAACACTCTGCTGACTCAGTAACTACAGAGTTCCAAACCTCCTCTGGCATTAACATCAGCACAAAAACTGTGTGCCAGGAGCTTCATGGCATGGGTTTCCAGGGCCAAGCAGCTACTGTAGGTGTAATGTATAGGTGGTTTGTCTGTATAGTGTAAGTTACATCAAACTGGTTTCTTCAAATTCCTACACCTACTGTTTAGTCCTGAACTTGCAAAGACTTAATTATTGCTGTTAAACTTAATTTCCAGTATACAACGACAATAATTAACAACCATCTTATCAGAAACAACATAAGCCTAACCTGATGCTGTAAAGCTAAAATAGAGTCCCATGAAACATGAGTTACTTGTTACACATGACATGTGTCTTTCAATTTGTAATGGGAAATATGAAGTGTTTTTTAATGTGTTCTAATTGGAAATGAATAAAAATGGACATATGCATCAAAGTTAATTTTAAGCTTACAGGCACACATGCACGATGACTGTTTTAGATTCCCCCTACCCCAGTAGTTTACACTGGATATTCTTACATGGCAGTAAATAAACTGATCCTTGTGATTCCACAGGACCACAGAGTGACAAAACTCCCAATAAATCATTGAGACATATGCAGTCTACGAGGATACTTTTCCAATTTGCTAATGAATTAATTCTGCTGTTAAAATCACTCCGGAGGATGCATATGTGTTGTGACTAGTTAAATGATAACTGTAATACCTCATTTCTATCGACATGGTTTCTGAATACAATTAAACCATTAATAAAGAAAGGTACATACTGTACGTGGCCAAGGACTGTTAAACACTAAACAGCCCAAGCACTTACCAACCATAGGAGGGAACAATTTTAGCCAGCTGTGCCATTTCACGTTAGTTCTTGCCACATTCCCAACCCCTTCCTCCCCATGCAACAACTCCCCAATGCACTCCGAATGACAGAGGAAAGGAAATTATCGAACACCAATACAATAAAGCTGTCTGGTAACTTAATAGGGCTGCTGAGTAGGGGCACTGTGGCCTTCTTGCTTTGAGGCGATAATGAGAGTCATCATTCCCTCTTGGGCTGGAAGAAAGGGGCCTCCTCAGAGGTGATGGTGTGTGAGTGCACATGCATTTGTGTATATGCGCATGCAAGTAGATTTTTTAGTCCAGTGAGGCCCAATAAGCAAACAGCACAGTGCTACAACAAAGAAAGAATAGATCTCCCACTGAATGCAGCTTGGGAGAGATGTCTGAGAAATTCTGTTCATTAAATAAGGCTAGAGTCCAAATATTGACTTTATAAACTTTAGGGAGGCACAGAACATGGACTGCCCCATTTATCATATTACAGGTCCCTCAGCCATTTATATGTTTGGGGAATATGTCTCAGGATGATAAAAGAAACCTGTCTCTCACTAAAAAGAAAAGTAGCACTTGTTATTGGAATGCAACAAGAATTCTTGTCTACCAAGAGATCTACAATGATGTGTCTGTATGTGTGAAAAAGTGCTGTTTTCCTACCCAATCGGTGCTCATTAGAATCATCTTTCAAACTCGGAACAAAGGGGTTCCCGTTTATCCAGCAGGTTTAATGAAACCATTCAAATTCATGAACATTGTCTACAAGCAGTTTTTCTTACTCCAAAATGATGCTGTCTGAGGTATTGAAGGAAATGAGTTTTTATGAAGAATTTATTTGCCTTAGAAATCTGTCTTAGACTGAAAAATAAACATAACTGATTAATGGCACAGAAGTACATAATGTTTGGGGTCACCCGAGAACAGGGTGATCTTTTGGGTATGTCTCTATCCCTAATAGATTATTAATAACAGACGGAGACCAAACAGACGATAAAGAAAAACAACGAGGTCATCTGAGCACCCAGCTGTTGAAATTCTCTGTTTTCCACATTTCTTGTTTTGTATAATGATGTATCCAAGATTGGTAAGCTTTGACTATATGAAACTCTGAGCTGAAGAAGAGAGTGCCAGTACTTCATGTCATATCCAGTACCCTACTGGGCATGGTGTGCAGTTCTGACCCAGATTAATCTGTAAAACTGTGTGAAAATGCCTAATTAAATTTAATAATTGAACTCCTTATTCCGTTGTTTTGTGTCATTCCTGTTCAATAAATGAACACGAAAAAACCTAAAAGGCTTAAGCCAATATTTTTCAGGATTTCTTCGGTATTCACATGTTGTTTTGCAGCATCTGTAATTTGTTAATGAGCACTATATATATGATGAATGGAACATTATTCATAAACTTTTATTTTTTTTTTTACTTTCACTCTGAGCACAGTATAGTACGAGTTAAATATGCTATGAAATGAAATGAAATGACAAGAAACAAAAGGATATCTTATGCTCAAAGATATGTATCTAACAAGGCGTGAAGTGGCAAGCATAGCAGACCATTCATTTCATTTCACTTCTACTCCTATAGTGTATACATATCTGCTCTTTCTCTCACTCTGCATCAACTGTCCATGTAGGAATATTAAAAACAGACTTTTGTGATCTAAGGGTTCAAGTTTCATGGTAATAAAATTTATTTCTGTGCTGACTGGCTACCAGAAGTACAATCGGTGCAACACAATAGTCTACCATAGGACCTGATTCCCACCCAGGGGAGTTCAGGTAAGAGAGACCTCATTGTGTTTATACTGACAGCTTGTTATCTTTTCCCATTTGCTGATGGTGGACCCCAAGGGTGAACAACTTGCAATAAATATTTAATGCAAAGAAAAAGAGTGCAACTATTGTGAACAACATTACTGCTAAATAAATAATTAAATACATAAATAAATAAATGTATTATATCTCCTTTAGAGTTTATCTTTTTATAAAAAAAAAGTATTAAGTCCACAGCACATCAGTGTAAAATGCATCAATCACTACTTCCAGTTATGTAACCTCATGAAACCCGAGAAAAAAAAATCTGTCACAGTTGATTTGTAGAATGGCGATACATACTGTATGTATGGTCAAAAAAAGATGCAATAGAAAGAGCGATGGAGCAGATTCTACTGGATCTCTGACTACCGCTGTGTGTAATAAACAGTGATGAGTAAGGAATTTAAAGGCAGCAAATTATTCCTGCGTCAAAACAGGACAAAAATAAATAAACTTTGCGCTTCAGATTGCAATGAAGGCAGAATATGGTTAGAGTCCAAGTTTGCAAAACCCTCTGCTCCATGTTGATATAGTGTGGTTGATAACAGTAAGAAAAACTGACATCATTAAGATTCACAACTGTGCAAGCAAAGCAACACAAGCCAACCTCCTCCAACCCCCAGATGACTATCAAGCACTGTGTTTTCCAAGCATGGAGGTAATGAGACAAATACTTATTACTCAAGTAAAAATGGCATGAATATTAGCATCACATTAGGCCCTGTATTTAATGATGTTGTAAGTACAATATGTCACTGTTACTCAGAGGCAAAACGTATTTAAGCATTATATAGAGAATAAGGAGAAAATATGAAGAAACTGCAATCCATTCCACTGCAGTGTCTCACAAAGAAACATGCCTAAATGAGGATGGAGACATGAATGAGAAACTCATCACCATAACAGACTTTCATATACTACTTCAATTTTGAAGTAAAAATGGAACACAATAAAAATAAATAATATTAATAAATAAATGATTGTATGAAGTGAATCTACAGTGATCGATTAGTAGAAATGGGACCATCAATACTCACTAAAGGGGTGCAAGGGGTCCAATATTCAGGGTTCAGCTCAGCTCGAGGACGAAGGTCCAGATATTCAGGGTTCAGTTCAGTTCGGGCACGAGTTAATGTTCCCTTCATGGAAGATTGAAAAAAAAAAGAAAAGAAAAAAAAAGAATTACATGCTGTGTAATTTTGGATTGGTTGTCATTTATACAAATAGTAGACAAATAAAGTTTTAAGAGTCCACAAACCCTAGTATGGGGTAATTAAACACAGTGAAAAATAAAATAAAATAAAATAAAGCACAGTACTTATCACACACTAATCATTGTCTAAATTAATTTTACAGATCAAATTATCTTGATTCAGTACCACCTTTACTTCACTGAATAAAGATCTACCATTAACAAACAGACCTCGCTGTGTCTCTACCAGCCAGTCAAGTTCAGTTTGCATCCATGTCTGTCTAGAGTCATATATGTAGTAGAGAAGGAACTAAAGGAAATATGTTGAGTGTTCTGCCAATAAAACTATTTCTGATTGAAGACATAGTTGTAGTTAGTAGATAAGATGCTTCAAATGTATGCCCCTGCAATGAAGTTACAAATTCTAAAATGTATGTGTTTCCCAAAGCACCACCAGTTCAAGGTGAGCACCAAATCTAAATGTCATTAATTCAGTTCAGTTAAGTTCACTTCAGTTCAATTCAGATCATTTGACTGAATATGAGCTTCTGCTCCTGGGTAATGATACTGAAGAACTGCCAGAAAAGTCTGGTTTCAAAACATTATATTGTCATCGTGAAGTTTATCCTTGATATTTGGGTTGAATGTTGTCATACTTGGAGTGTTAATGAATTATAGAGTTGCAAAACCCTCCCAAAATTTGTTTGGAACTGTCAGAGTAACCTTCAACCTCCAAAACAGAATTGGTTAATTTCGAGTGAAGAATGGGACAGTCAGACAACCCAAAGTAGCTGTCACCATCATGGAGGTACAGGAATATTAATGACTATCTGTAGCAGAGCAATTGGAAAAAAAATGCCAGTTCAACATATACAATACATTTTTAACACAAATTTCTATAAAATGAAGAGCAAACAAGGTTAGAATCCTGTTTTTATCCAGTTTTTCCTGAGGCCCTCTACCCTAAATGACAGGCTAGTGGAATGGTCTGAATCTGCTGGGCCCCATGAGCTCTATGATGTATACTGTAATTATCTGCTGATTCTCAAAATGGCTGTGTGTAATGAGGCTATGCCGCATGAAGTCCCAGGCATAAATCACTGTCTTTAACTGACTTCCAGATGACCAACAACACAGAGCAGAAGCAGAGAGAAAAGAGGAAATGGGTTATCTGGGTAGCCGAACCACAGCATCCAACTTGTGCTTCTTATCAGCAAAGGCCACATTGTTAGCCAAGCCTGCTTACTTAAGACAGTTTGCTGTCTCTGTTAACTCACATGCACTTATGCTGAGATATCTGTTCATAACTTGGCTGCCAATGTATTAACTTTTCACAGCTTTATTTAGCTATGCAACACAGGTGGAGACTTTTTAGGAGCTAGGCTCATCTATGATGAATGGCAGCATGCCAGTGAGCCCGTCAGGCTGTCTGCTGTTCTTGGCATAAAACTGCCTGCATAGCTTGACTCACACAAATAATCATAATCACATGTCATAAACAAGTAAACAACTACCACACACACGCACACACACACACACACACACACACACACACACACACACACTAGACACGCATTCTGAATATTAACCAAATTCTTCTATAGTCATATAGTTACTTACAGAATATAAGGGACTGTTTACAGAGTTGGGTAGATAAATCACCTTGTCTTAAGAGTCATATGCACAATATATTAATACATAGCATAATTAAGTTTACTTTCTTAATCATTGGATGGAACATTGTCATCAGCAAATATCAATTACAAGTCAAAAGATCTTCTCCCACATACTGAACTTTCCAAGATATTACCTGAGGGAGATACAAGAACACAAATGTCTGCTGCGGCAGGAACAGCCATTAAACAGTCTCTAACCTGCTAGTTCTCCATAAAGACAGTGTGATGTCAAATCTGAAACAGATTTGTGTGGTGCATGGAGAAGTGAAAACAACTAAAATGTCACCAATCAGACTCGTCTTTGTGTAAAGGCAATTCAGAGATAATTGGACATGTCAAAAAATACATGCTGAAAATGCAAGAGTTTTGAACGGAAACTGTGGGCTGACGAAGCACTGGAGCCATACTTAACTTGGATTAAGTTCATTAGAATCAGTGGTTCTTTCACATTTCCCAGTTACTTTACCTGCAGTTGGTAATTTGCTAGTTCACTGTGCTTTTGTTCTGCAAATGTCAAATCACTATCAGCATTATATCCTCATGTAACATTCCCGTGACTTGATCTACTTTTTCTTTGATGACCTCAGATAATCCTGATGTGCATGAATATAACTATAATAAGGAGAATTTGTGAGGAAAGGGATTTTACATTTGTGGGCAAAGGAAAACATGGACCAAGGGGCAATTGTATGCCTGGGAGAGTGTAATAACAATGTTAGTACCCACCAATCAGCCGAAAAAAAAACCCAAAACAAAACAAAAGAAACCTCCACCAAGGCATCTCACGCTCTCTTTACATTTGAGGGAATAGTATTGTATTTTGCATATATATTTAATTTGCTTTCTTTGTTTGTTGTTCTTTTTAAACATACTTTAACTGTAGTACAGAAAAAATCAGATACAGGTAGCATGACATACACTTAGATTACACAAACATTGTGTAGGAGAAGGTAATGGATAATAGGTACTGATTTGTAAACAACTGGACACAAATAGCTCGAGCATATTATAAATCATTATACCACACTATATTTCTAACTAAAAAGGCAGCTCATTGTCTTTCTCTTGACAGTACTTCCTTATTAAATATAATGTGTTTGGGGGTCAATATGGAAGAAAGGCAGATATGAAATGCAAAAGTGAGGTCAGAGATCAAATGTGACATGATATTTGTATGTAAACTATAATGTGATATTTGGAATCCCCATATGCCAGCATCATTTCCTAAATGTTGCCAATACAAACAAAGGCAGTAGTTTGTTTGTTTTTGCATAGTTTTAACGATAAAAGACATTATATGGAAGTTTGACCTCATTTGACCTTGAAGAAGAGGTCAGAGGTTCAAAATAATTTGATATTTAGAATCACCATATATCATTCCCTATATGCCTATATGTTGTTAATACAAATAATGGCAGTAATAAACATTATTTTAATAACTAGCTGTATAGAGCATTATTATTACTTTGACCTTCAGATCAATCTCTGGACATGATATCTTAAACCTTTATAATTTAATGGACTGTTAACATGACCACCACTCAACACCCCATCAAAATATTATCAGAATTTATTCAAAATTCTTCGAGCTGTCATGTTTACAGACAGAATGACACACATGCAAACACTACCAAAAACATAACGTCCTTTGAGGATTTAACTAATTGTGAAAGTTATGTCACTGTTGGTACATGAGAAATTAAGTCATGTTTCCAGGATAAAAGTTTTAAGTTGACACATTCATCCACCACAGCCTTTGCATTTCAAAACCTTTGTCACTTCCGACACAACGTCATCTAACTTCTTAAAGCATTTCTGCCCAGAAAGCAAACATTTATCACCAACAGAGGTATCATCTTTTGATAAAATTTGTATTAATTAATTTATTTTAGAAAAAAGAAAACCAACAAATAAAAACATTTGGAATCAATGTTGTGCAAATTGGTAGGTATTGATAGTGTTGTAGCACCTGAAGAAACATTTTGTTATATGATTTTATCAAGACTATTTATTGTGCAAATCTTGCATTCCTGTGAGCCAGTTACCAGTTAGTGCATGTGAGTGTAGCTTATCCCATTCGTGCATGAATTATGAGAACCTCGGTCAAAAACATTTTTTTCATTCCTCTTTTGGCACAAAATTTAAATGTGCAATTGAAATTTTGAGCCTATTTTTTATGGAGTTACAAAAATGTCCACTCGGTTGGACACCATGCGTTTGGCTTTTGAACCACAGAAATATGTATTTAACAAACCAATAGCAAAAGATATTGCATTCTCAGATCGACTGTCACTACTGCAAGTGTTGACTAATCCTGATCTTGTTAATTACATTTAAATAAAAATAACAAATACAACTTTCCCTGACTGGCCAATAGGTGGCAGTGTATGGGAAAGATGCACAAGCATCCACTGTGTTGGCTGATAAGCAACTATAACAACAAAACACATTCATATACAAAAGAACAGCTTCTGAATAACTGTCCACTGTAGCGACCACTATGCGTGAAAGGGTTCAATTTTCTGTATGTGTGTATCTGGTTTATTTTTAAGGGAGAATCTGTACAGCCTATAATTACTTTTGTTGAACCTCATATATACAAAAAACAATTAAATCACCTTGAAAATTAGAGAGAAAAATAATAAAAATTTGTGCAAGCGTGGTCAAAGTATCAAGTTTATCTCTTACCTATAGCAATATATGTGCAAACTTTAAATTTGCAACAAACATTTTAACAGTAAGCAAAGATGGCAGACCATTTTGGCGCACTATTTTTGAGACTATTGGCCTGACTAAAGCAGTCCAAACAGATATGGAATTTTCAGGTTTCACAAGCAGTGAAATCATTGCAAATATTTCTTAAAATATATTTAGCATTTTTAAAATATATTTTTAAACAGATAAATAACTATCTGATCTGTTGTGTTATTGCTACTTTGGGGCTGCAGTCTGTATAGTAATGCTGTATATGGGTTACCAATTTGGACAGAAACCTTGCCTCACATTGCTTAGATGTGTCACCGTTATAAAATAAGAGAGATCATTTTCATCATTTTCAAAATGAGCTATAAAATTACACAACAGATTTTCTAATACTGAAATATTTTCCCAGAAATATCGTACCTTTAAGCAAGCAGTTAATTAGTAGCTAGTGGTTAACATGAACTTTTAGTTACTTTTAAACGTTTAAGTTAAGAGTAGGACTCTTTAAGTCTTGCTGGGTAAACAAACTAGTGCACGCTTGTGTTGATGCTGCTTCTACTATAGTGTTAAAAACAACAAACTTTTTCTAAAAGTAGTTCCCCTCACAAATTCTTCCAATTATTTGAGAAAGATATGGAAATGGGCAAGCAGGGTACAGCAATACTTAGAACCTCTATTTCATTATGCACCTTCGTAATATATTCCACTTGTCTGTCACTCTAATTAATGGCTGTCCTTCTCCATAAACCGCCCAGAATGTGAGATTATTTATTAGTACCTAGCCATTTATCACCAGTGTGATAAGTGACAGAGAGAGGGGAAGTGAGAGTTGGCAACATTATAATTGATCATTTTTCACTCGATATAGTCAGACTGATTGTGGTAAACTCTTGGTTGCAGTGTGTGATTCTGTCAACACTGACAACAAAAATAAGGTGCATGAATAAAGTGGGTTATTTAGATTGATTAAGTGCTGGCAGTAACATTAGGTTTCAAGAGACTTACCTGAAGAAAAAAATAATAATGTGTCAGATCAAAATGTTGAAGTAAAAGATCACTAAGTAAGGATTCTACTCTTCCGTTTATAAATTATTCTTTATACTGCACTTTGAATGTTGCAGTTTAGTGGTGTGCAAATTATCCAGAATTTACAATTAAAATTAATAACTGGACTTAAATTTCTCACTGTCAATTCACTGAACTCTATGAAAGCAAATAAAACAACATTATCTCTAAATATGAACTGGTAACTGGCAGATAGTGATACTGATGATGATCTTTGAAGGGAAAATGTATTTGGCTTACAATTTAATGAATGGGTAGTGAGACTGAACAGACGAAGGTTAACAGGACGGAGAAAAAGTCTCATATTTGCAGCATTCCAGCAATTTGAAAGAAACACTAAGTTAAACCAGCAACACATTACAGCAGCCTGTTGTAGCTGCTTCTCAGTAATTTATGAGTAGAGGTGAGGTGCACAACCATGTTGCACTGAAAAAGCAGTTGACGAATGCATTATTTGTTGCCATGGGTCACACTGTTCATCTGCCATGAACAGTAAAGGTCCTCATAACAAAAAAAAGATCCCTGTGTACGGGAGATGCAGCGATCATCACAAGTGAATATATTGTCTATACTTCGCTCCCTCATATTCCCTCAAGAATATGAGGGAGGGTTTCTCTGTGTGTTTCTCAGAGAAACCGTTGCTCAATTCAACAGAGTAGCACTCTTGATCTTTGATGGACAGGAGGAGTATTTTAACAATACATCAAGAGCCACTGCCTAACATCTTTGGATAAAAATGTTAAAGATTTCTTGTATGCCAGTAATTAATAGCAATGCAGCTGGCACAAAAGTAGTCATGAAAAAAAAAATCTGTTATTTTTTTTCCTTTTAGACTGATTGGCACAAAACAGTGGAATATCCTATGTGCCATCATGAAAAATGAAAACACTTCTATAAGGTGATTATTATATTATATTGATTAGACAATTTAGCCATCCTTATCTTTTTTTCCTCTCTTTTGGAGCTAGGAGTGGCCATATTTAAATGAAATGGTGGATTACTAACATTAGCATGTGTGTTTAGGATGCTGCGAATGTGTGTCGCAAAGATACCTGAGGATTAATGCTAAAGTAATGTGAAAGTAAAATTCTAGGATTTTACAGACATGGGCTTTTATTACAATTACCCACTGAGCAAGGCACAGTATTTGTTTTATATAGCTATAAAAAAATTACAAAGTCCACCAACATCTCAAACATGGTCGAGAGATCCAGTTCAGTGACTCTTTTTACTTGAGGTGATGCATAGCCAACAGCTTGCAGCTACACGTACCTGTGGCCTTGACTGTCAGTGTGGTGGCATCCCTTATTTTAAGCCTTAATAAAACATAAATGGGTGAGTATAAAAAATATTCACCTTGTTATGCAGTTGTTATGAAGGGGGAAACTTGCTTTAGTGACCAAAATCATTTTCATGTAGCAATATTTAAACATCTTTCTACTCTAAAGTCGGGCATTTTATCAAAGGAGTCTGTGGGGATTGAGACACTTATGGAGATAACCTCAAGGAACTGCAGTTGGCACTTTGATGCTGGCTTCATTTGTTAGTCGTTGAGGTGGCTTGAGGTATTGTATTATTTGGGAGGAATGCACTTAGAATGTGAGATCTAGGTTTTGTTCTTTTGGAGGTAGAATCTATATATTTATAAGACATCTGTCAAAATGAAAAAACACTATGTAGTGGCCGTTGAGTTTAAAAGTTAAAGATGTAAGTTGCAACGGTCTTGTGTATTTTTGGAACAGCTAAATGGGACCACCCAGAGGAACTGGTGGGGGGGCTTTATGGTTCATCAATTAAAAGATAGTGTTTTTACATTGGTAAACCCAATGAAAATGCTTTTTAATGAGCAACATGTACAGGTAAGAATAACAACATATTGCTAAAAGTCTCCCTGGACTTGTAAAACTATTCTTTTGAACTTGCCTCTGTACTGTGGGCTGAGAAGATGAGTTTCATTAGGGGGATAAAACACACCTTAATTAGCTTTACCATTAGTCTATTCCTGCCAAGCTTTTCCAGTCACAGCAGACCTTTAATTCTGTTTAATTACCTTGGAGATTCCACTGTATGCACTCTTCCTTGACATCACAAGACAACATTAATTTCTCAACAAGTTTTGTGTGTGTGTGTGTGTGTGTGTGTACTGTTAAGAGAAGTACATGATGCTTATCTTGTGACTAGCAAGACTTATGAAGATGGTATGGCACATCATGCATTACATTTTGCAGATGAATTATTCAAGCATTTCTTCAATCATTATTTATTAATTTAGCAATTTAGTTGTTTATTTATTAACTAATCACTTCAAAATATCAAAACAATTTGTATTTCACATAGGTACATAAGGAGATTTGATGTAAAATTGTAATTAAAACTATCTTTCATGAGATAAATAGGACACCTACAAAACTGGCAATTGGAGAGCCAACTGTAGATTGGCCAAACAAATAATATATGAGAATTAGCATGTGGTAAGGTTCACTTACAACAAAGTATAATCAATCACAGTATCATCTGCCTTGTCTTTGAAAATCGCTCACTAGTGGTTAATAGATTATGACTGTAATCACCCCTATACTGGCATGGCAGTCTCCTTCTTAGCAGCCTGCTGACTTACAGTTGGAGCTCTAGTAATGCAAATGAGCCCATACAGTGTCCCTATGTTGGGAATTCCCCTCTGGACATCAGATTGACATCAGCTGAGTAGTGTTGGCTCTTATTCTACAATTCAATCACTTTTTCCTGCAAAATAATTAGATTTAGGGTTTCTTCTGTATTTTTGCTTCTTTTTTTTGTCTATATAATAAAGTAAAATAAAAAAAAACAGGAAAAAAGAGATACAACAGTCTTTGGAGGGTGAAGAGGCAAATTGTTCGGGGGCAAGATGGAAATAAATTGGTGATGATTAGAAATGAAAGCACACAAGTGGGTGCTACTAAGTTATTTATATTAAGCCATTGAGAAGGCTATGCGAGAAATTATGTGATTATTATTCTTTGATTTGCAAAGCTATGTTGTGATTGGCCCTTTCGTTGGTGGTGGCATTAAACTTTATGTTTATGGGTCCCAGTATTAAGCCCATTTCCACGCTCCCCATTCCAAACACAAAGTATTGACATTCCATTTAAGTTGACAACAGTGAGGAGGGTATTTTATGACAGAAATGTAATGGAAATGCATGCAGGAGGTATTGCAGTAAAAGATATCACCCAATTACATCTTTGCATAGTTGGAGAGCAAAAACAAAAAAAAATATGTGCATGATGCACCGCTGCTTTGTTCATAAAGAACAAAAGGAGAGGGATTCATTTCAGCTACTCACTCAGCTGTATATATACAAACAGAATAATAGTCCCCAAGGAAAATCCTATGTACATATGTAGTGGAAAATATTAACATCGCTATTATGTTTCATATGTTCACGAGTAATAAAAATTTTATAAGTGTCCTGTAAAATCACAATGTCTTAACCGTGTTCAATGCTGAGAAAGAAATACATCTGTATTGTTAACATGGCTGTTCAATGAAGGTGCTTTGTGAGCAAATGGAAAACAAATTAGGTTAACATCTTGTGACAAGATAAATAAAACCTTGATCAATTAAGTGGTTGAAAAAGACGGGAGTCCTGCATTCAATGGGAGCAGTCTTGCTGTTACAGTTTAATTCTTGAGCCACAGAGAAGCATTGATTCTCCTTGGCACCCTGTCCTTGTCATTACAATTGATGCTGAGGCCAGCCCAAACCATTTTCAACAACCACTAATGGCTTCAAGGAATACAGCTGGACTTGTGGCAGAATTCTAATAAGCAGATTTTATGAATTTGGAGTGCAGGAACTAGAAGGCAGATTGCTGCAGGTCGTTCAGAGAACACAGTGAATGCATTAACAAAACAATTCTCTCCTATTACTGCACAGTTGGAATTACCTCTGTTCTAAGATGCTGAAATGAGATCGAGGTGCCGGAGAGGTCAGCTTTTCTGATGAAACAAGTTGCAATAGTGATAATTGTAACCTGGCTGAACAAACATTTCAGCTGTTTAAAAGGCAGTTTCTTTGACTATCAAGCACGCTAATGTATGACATTCAAGCAGAAAAAGAAAAGTTTTCTTTTTCTCCTTAGCCTCTTCATATATTTTCTAAGAACATATTATAATCTCTTGGGTATTGGACTTTTCTTCCTAAGGGGGCACATACAAAAGGAGAAGAAAGCTGTTTTAGAGCAGCACCTTTCTCTGAAATCGGGGCGCTTTGCTGGTCACTCCTTTTTGTTTTTAAGAATCCTTCTCGATTTGTTTCACTAGTCTTTTGTTTTTTTTTTAACACTTGCTAATGCAATGCATTTTTAATCACAACTATGTTAACTTCTTTATAACCAAAGTTTATAATTAAAAATTTAAATGTTAAAGTTAAACATAAACAAGAATTAAATCTTATGGAATCCACTGAGGGAGGAACTGACAGAAACATAAACCTCTGTTGCATTGTCAGAACAGCGAGAGACAGTTTGTGTACAGCCCCACAGCCATTCTTACACAACAGAGACATTTTCTGTCTGTCTCCTGTATGCCTCTGTTTTTGGTTCTCCATCTAGTCAAAAGTTCTTTGTTCAATCTGGAACTGCAGCTCTACTTCAAAAGAATTCAGTGAATTGAAGAAGCTGTTGCAGTAAAAGTGCACCGTTTAAGTCAACTGAGCCTTCCCCTTGAGGCCAAGCAGTGTTTTCATCCACGTAAGTCGAATACAGCAACTTTGAGATCTGCTCTACCCCACCCTATTAAACCGAATTCTGGACAATGAAGGGTAGAATATTTGTAAGAATTTAAAGTAGTCTAAACCCGCTGTATCCAACTTATGTGTATGGCTTACAAAGAAAAGGGATATTGCTCGCATACAGTACAAGCCACAGAATTAGGGACAATACTCTCTAACCTCCATGTACTGAGTGCATTAAATTGCTCTCTTCCTGATGGGGATTCTTACATTTTTGAAAAATACCAACTCACAAGATTGAATGCTGTAAAAGCTTTCAGGTAGGACACGGTGTACATATAAGTTGAATGGCAACTTCTCTCTTTCTGTGCCAATTCTTGAACAGTGACACTATAGCCAGAGTGCAAAGCTCTAAGGTTGGCATTGTGTGCTGGAAATAAGAAGCAGCACCACCTTCATGAGAAGCTAACAGAATCAAAGTGAAGAAAAGGCTTCATGTAGTGCACAGTTCCTTGAAATGTCTTAATTGCAATTACCTATACTATTGCTACTGCTATTAAGAGCTGAAGCTTTTAAAAAAGTGGCAGAAGTATTTACTACTTGACAAAATAAGTACCAATACTTTGACTATGCTAGCACTGCAAATGCTAGTCAGAATCATTTATAAGGGAGTTGCCAATGCACAAAATGGTCCTTGAGGTTTGTTAGACTAATGTGTGGTAGCTCGTAATTAAATTGCCAGAAATAAAACAAGGTACGTTGTAAAATATAAATGAAATAACAGATGACAGCGATCAGGGGGGAAGAACTTAATAAAACATACTTTAGTAAAAAGATTTGAATAACAAAACAGTAAAAGAGAAGTAAATGGTTATAACAGTAACAATAATAAAAGGAGATTAAAAAAAATATTTGAGTGAGAAAAACATTATGTGCTTCTTTTTTTTTTTAAAGAAAACAAACAAACAGCCAGAAGGGCACTCAGAGAATGCAAGCCTCCACCAAAGTCAATGTTCTGATCAAACATTCAAATCATTTGTCTGAATATTTTAAGAACAACAGAGTAACATCAAACATCAACTCACTATAGTGCATCAAATCTCTGTGACAAACTTTCACATTCTAAAACTTTAGATGATTTATTTTTAAATCATCCTTAACATAAACCATTGTAAACCATCCATTAGTTGTTTAAGGCCCCAATCACACAGTCTAGAGACCTGTCAGCAACCCCCTGGCAACCGCTGGTCACTAAGGAAAAATGAATATTCCCTGACTGGTTGGCAAGTAGTTGCAGATGCTTGGGTGAAACTGGTCCCTAAGATGTACAGTTTATATCATTGCGCCATAAACCTTGTTGCAATTGCTTTGGTTGCTATTAGGTTGCCATGGTCACCTGTAGTTTGCATGGAAGATGTCAACTTGTCTGCAAACACTCACAAACTACTCACAGAGTGGTAGTGAAACTGTGAAAAGTGTGATGCAAGCTCCAAACCTTCAAATTAAAGTTGCACATTTTGAAATGTGTTGGTTGCAGTGGTAAAGCACAACTATGCAGCCAAATGACACACACCAATTAGTTAATTAGTTAATTGCCTTAAAAACGTAAAGGCCTGGATGACCTCTCATTTCCTGCTTCTAAATTCAAATAAAACTAAGGTTATTTTACTTGGCGCTACAAATATTAGAAACATTGTGACTAACCAGATACTTATTCTGGATGGCATTACTTTGGCCTCCAGTAACACTGTGAGAAATCTTGGAGTCATTTTTGACCAGGATATGTCCTTCAATGTGCATATTAAACAAATATGTGGGACTGCATCCTGTCTCAGAGTAGTGTTGAAAAACTAGTTCATGCATTTATTACTTCTAGGCTGGACTGTTGTAATTCATTATTATCAAGATGTCCTAAAAGCTCCCTGAAAAGCCTTCAGCTGATTCAAAATGCTGCTGCTAGAGTACTGACAGGGACTAGAAAGAGAGAGCATATTTCTCCCATATTGGCTTCTCTTCATTGGCTCCCTGTTAAATCTAGAATTGAATTTAAAATCTTTCTCCTCACATACAAGGTCTTGAATAATCAGGCCCCATCTTATCTCATAGACCTCATAGTGTCACCCCAATAGAGCACTTCGCTCTCAGACTGCAGACTTACTTGTGGTTCCTAGGGCATTTAGAAGTAGAATAGGAGGCAGAGACTTCAGATTTCAGGCCCCTCTTCTGTGGAACAAGCTCCCAGTTTGGATTTGGGAGACAGGAACACTCTATTTTTAAGACTAGGCTTAAAACTTTCCTTTTTGATAAAGTTTATAGTTAAGGCTGGATCGGGTGACCATGAGCGATTCTTTAGTTACGCTACAATAGGCCTAGGCTGCTGGGGGGTTCCTATGATGCACTTAGTGTTTTTCTTCATCCACATTTTTTCACTCTCTATGTGTTTATACACCACTCTACATTTAATCATTAGTTATTTTTAATCTCTGACTCTCTTCTACAGCATGTCTTTTGTCCTGTCTCTCTCCCCTCACCCCAAACCAGTCAAACTCAAGGTGCCTGGTTCTGCCAGAAGTTTCTGTTAAAATGGAGTTTTTCCTTCCCACTGTTGCCAAGTGCTTGTTCATTTCAATTCAGTTTTATTTATCTTACAATATAGAGCACCTCAAGGTGCTTTATATTGTAAGATAAATAAAATTGAATTCAATTGAACTTTTATGTAAGTATTTTAGTTTGAATAACACCTTTATACGTTTCATGTGAGCAGTTGGCAAGCATTTGCAGACAGGTCAGCAACCTCCAACAATTACTCACCATCCAGTGGGGCACTGCACATTTTTCTCTAGTAACTAAAGGCTACCAGGGGTTACAGACTGGTCTCTGGGCCTTTGTGACCTAAAGGTAGAGATTAATGTTTGTCAGGCCCTGAACACTGAGTAGTTGACCTACCTGTTCAAAAGATGTTTATGTGTCTGAATTATGAAAAAAAATGAAAAGCTTTAAACTGACCCCAGACCTGCACCAAATTTCTTCCATCTCTTTACCAAGTTTCATAAAAATCACCCTGTTCAATTTTTCTATCCCTGCCAACAGAATGACCATTAGACAGTCAAACATCATTGAACACAAGCTCCTTGGCAGAAGTCATTTCAAATATTTTAAAAGCAACAAGACATTTCATTAAAGCCAGATTAAACAGTCAGCATTTATAAATACCAATCTCTTTAGTTTCTCTCAAATCCTCAGGAAGGCTGCTCCAGTGGTTTGGAGTGTAATGGCTGCATAGAGCATCATCAAAGGTTTCAGTTGTGCTTTTAGGAACAGCAAAAAAAGAGTGGCACAAGAGGATCTGAGAGGGCTTTGTGGTCTATAAATTAAAAGCATTTATCATCTATATTCTCTGGCGCACACTACCACCATCTACTACCATCATAAAATATTAAAGGACTATTTCAAATCAATGAGAAAGCTAACAGGAAACTGCTATGAAGTCTTAAAAATTGTATACTCTTCTTTTGTTTTTAGTCAGTGCTTGTACAGCAGCATTCTGAAATAATTGTAACTGATTTATAGTATTCTTCAATAGTCCGGAAAGGAGAGCACTATAATAGTTTAGGGTGCCTTGTGTGCATTAGTCTCTCTGTGCTGCTCAAATGAAGAAACTGGATAACTGTGAAAAAGATTTTTCAAATGATAAAAATCTGTGACACTTATTATAACTGTAATAACTGTTCTATATGTCTTTTACAGTCTTGCAGTTGGAATAAATAGTTGTAGGAAATATTTCAAAGACTGTTTTATGCTGTAAAATGGGTGGATAAATAGGTATTTCAAATATCCAAATACAGTTTATTTGGATGCATGTTCATAATTGTATTTCTTTTGTTTTTCCATTAACATTGTTTATTTCCCCACTGAGAAAGGTGAAATCTTATAGTCATGTTTGCTCCCATTTGACTGAGCCAAAACGTGTCACACTTTCTGTGTGTTCTTTTCTGTCTCCTTCTCAAAAATTAATTGCATCAAATCATTAAACTGTAATGATATCAGTATCAGGTTTGCTATTGGAAGCAGTTGTTTTAGTCTGTGGTTTTTCTTATCAGACACTACTAGTCACAGCTTGGTGCCAAAAACGATACCCACACTGGCTCAGACAAAAGACTAACCATCAGACACTGATTGTCAATTAAAATTTCATCAGCTGGTTGAAAAGATTCATGGATTTGTGTCTGTCAGCTTACTGAATGCTGCTTGAGAATTTTTAGTTATATGTTAGAGAGCATTCCAGCTGACAGTGTGAGAAAATGCCCATATTTGTCAGCATGTTTATAACAGTTGTCAAGCTCGTGCTGTATGTTGGATGGGGTTAGGACATAAACCTTCATGTTATTATTGTTACAGCTGCAATGGAAGAAATACTCACATGTAAGGCAATTTCCTGGCACATTTATGGGATCCTTGATTCTTCTCTAGAGACAGGAATATTAATGTTTTACTTTAAATCGTTCCTGATATGCAGGTCTCTCCTTATTAAGATAAGTTCATGAGTTGGAGTTTATTCAAAACTAGATTCTTTCCTACCACTAACCTGACAGGTCTTCTCACTTTCCATATTTACCAGTGAGAAGAAAAACTGGAGGTGTCAAGGAGAAGTAAAGTAATCCAGTCATTTTGGAGTTTGCATATGCAATATGTTTTTTATTTTGACACCAAGGCATTGTTATATTATTGTTGTATTTTGCTATGTTCACAAGTATTTAACAGTCTTAGTCAGAGTGATGTAAATTTCATCATCAAACAGTGAAAGCAACCCCAGATTTCAATTTTGTTGCAGACTTGGTGAAGCACGTGCTACACAACAGCTTCCTGCTATGCACGTGAACTCCAAGCAGAGTAGAAAACAGTACCAAAAAAACCTTTTTATCTGTTTCATCTGCAGCTGTCCCAATCTTAGCTTTGGATACAGAACATTTCTAAGAAAGGCAAAACCCATAAACAGAAAAGCATTACTTCATTGTTTTTTTTAACTATCTTTCTGTTGACGTAAAACCTAATATGCAAAGCAACTTTTAAATCATGCTGTATAATGTTAGTAGTCTTATTCCGAGCCCTGTTTACGGTATGATAATCAAATATATTGTGTTCATGTATTTCATTCTGCCCCCACTATTTCTCATTTTAATGCAGAATACAGTCTTTATATTAAAAAAAAATCTAACTGTTATAAAAATATAACTGCAACTGCTATGCTATAGCCTAAGTCTTAACCTTTGAAGCTACTGAAGGCTGAAATTAAAAGCTTGTTATTTTTTTATACGTTATGGATAAGTATCTTGTTAACCATCCTCCAAGGTTTGAATATCAAAAATATCTAATTTGCCATAATTAAAGCACTTTCTTGTATCAAAGGAGCATCTGGCAGCTTCATCTGTGGGTTGCAATGAACCTTCTCCTCATGAATATGTAAATCAATAGTGAACCTGAAAGAATCAACGTAAAGCCGCGGGCCAAACCCAGCCAGTGATAAATCACAAAGTGATAAGAAATAATATTAGAGAGGATTCAAATGAGTCAACAGTAGGGCCACATAAGGTAATCCACAATTAATAACACAAAGACATCAGATGTTATCTGCTCTGGTCAATCCCTAGTGTCAGGGAATTAGATGAAGTCAAGTGTGTCAGCGAAGCTAATGGTCCAGATAGATTATCTCCAGGCTGATGTAGCTTGCAGACAAGCCAAAGTCAGCTAATTCAATGCTTCCTGTCAGTGTCACTATTTTTACAGCAAGTGTAAACCATCTGGACTTTGAGGATCTGGACGTGCACAGAGACAAGTTTAAGATTTAGTAGGACAGCAGTGCTGTAGATTGAGCACAGCAGTGTCACTGTGAGAATAACAGGTTCAGGGATAGTGATGTCATATTAACCTGTGATGAAGCCGGAAGGAACACGGAAGGGTAGTTTTTGTGCTTTGATTTTATTTGCGAACTACTAATTTTGTACTACAATTCAAATTTAACTGATGTCTACAGTAACTTTCAGAAACCTGATCGCTTTTCACCTCCTCACAATGAACACCCAAAATTGCTGGTCAGGGAAAATACAGCTGGATGTTTAACAGAGGTTCACTTGATATTGCAGTATTGATTCTGCCTCGCACTTCAGAAAAATTTCTTATGCCCTAAAGGTAACAAGAGAAATAAAAGTGAAAGAAATCACAGATCCAAGATTTTGTGTCCTTTGGGAAGAAATTAAGTTCGGTTAGACTTTAAAGGGGCTGTTAGATGGAATGTTGGATGTGATTTTACCATCAACCTTTCACTTGTTCCACCATCTGCTATTACAATAAATTGTAAAAGCTGCTCTCCCTCTGTTCAGTGCCATAAAGCACTTTTCTTTGTGAGATCCCGCATATTATCCATGAAATCCAAGCCTAGAGCACAAGGTTGCGAATGCAGCATACAAAACTGCAGAGGCTGCCAGTGTTTTAATTGTACGACAGTACAATACCATAGAATACAGTAGGCCTGTGTGATTATTTTAAGATTGTTTTAAGAGGGAAGATTACAATAATGGAATTCAGAGAACAAACATAGAATTTCCCAGACCATATTATTCCTGAACCTGAAATGACACTATGAAATCTAAACTCATGCCTTAACAGGCACAAAAGTAAATGCATATGAGTCTTGAAAAAATTGTTTGCTCTTGCTGTTACTTACCATCAAAGACTTGCCTTTGCTTTGCTTTAATTCTGCATAAAGCGCTTGTATCTGCAACTGCATCCCACTCTGAACCAGTAAGGAAAACATCTGATTAAAAATGAATTGCTACTTAACATTCTAAAACATCCATTATTATGTTCATTCCGGGAGAAAATCAAATTTACCTCTTGTAGTACATTTTTACTTTGCATCACAGCACAAAGAGAACACAAGACCGCATTGTGAAATTCACTAAGGCTAACTAATTCAGGGCATGTCGGTCTGTTTGTCAAAATGTCTAAATCTCAAAACATTAATCAAGAATAGTTTAAATCTTTGAAACAAATACTTAGATATCCCAACTCACTACTATGAAAAAAGCTCCAAAAGCACTGAATACTAGTTTCCCATAATAAAAGCAGATAAAGTGTTTCATTAGAACCTTCTTGCCTAGTAAATATCTGCACTTCCCAATTTTGACACCCTAAGCTTGGAACAATTATATTATATTATATTATATTATATTATATTATATTATATTATATTATATTATATTATATTATATTATATTATATTATATTATATTATATTATATTATATTATGCTTCCAAAGTGCCAGACCAATAGTTCTACAGCTTTCTGAAGGCCTTTCAACATTTTTGTTTTGACATTGTCTGCTTTTTCACTCATTTTCTGTCCAGTCCTTGTACCTGACCATTTTATGATCATTTTTTTCTTTGCTTGTCAGCACTGACCTATAAATCATTCAAGCATTAAAAAAAGGTGCCTAACTCAAAGAATAAACCAGTGTTGTGTCTACACGGACAAGAACCAATTTTCAATTGCATCTTCAAGCTTGTCACAAAATCATAAAACTTGTTCCCATTTCTTTACTTTAATGTATGAAAAATGCCAAAGATGACACAGTTTGACAGGCATAAAAAGCATATTTGCACTAATAAGGTAATTTCCAAAGAGGTACCAGCTAAAAATTTATATCTCAGCACGGTGTGTAGAGTGTCCTCAACAGAATTGTGGAAACTGGACAAATGGAGGACAAAAGAAGACGTGACAGGTCTAAAAATCTATCTACAGCAGATGACCAGTATCTGAAAGTCATGTCTTGAAGAAATAGGGAAAAAAATCCAGCAGAGACCTGAGAAATGCATCTTGCCCTTCAGTTGATCCATCTACTGTTCACTGAAATGGTTTTATTTTATTTATATAGCGCCAAATCACAACCAACAGTCACCTCAAGGTGCTTAAGCCAGGGACAAAAGGTTGAGATATGCCAAATTACACAAGAACTGGACTGAAAATAAGTGGCAACCGGTCTGATGGAGTGATGGATCCAAATGTGAAAGTTCTGGTTTAATTTATTATCAGTATGTACAGAGAAGGTCGAGAGAGGTCACAACAGTAAGTGTCTCCAGCCATCTGTAAAACATGGTGGGTGCTCTGTCATGATTTGGATGATATCTTATCATATGTTATCAGTGGATTGGCATTTTTGTAGCAGTGTGGGATCATATTGACAGACAACAGAAACAAAGCGGCTCAACATCCAGAGAAGAGCTTTGATTGTCCTGCAAGAGGCCTGGAGAACTATTCCTGAAGAACTTACAAGAAAGCTTGCCTAAGAGAGTTCAAGTTGTGTTGAAAAATAAAGCCGGTATTCCCGTGTATGTTTGCAAGTTTTGTTACATCATTGCACCTCTTTCACATTTTCCTAGCAAAATATTAAGAAATGAGGTGTAGCTCAGGATTTTTGATTTTTTTTTTCAAGTGCTATAAAAGCTTCCTCAGAGTCACAGAGGGCACTAATAAGGACATCAGTAGTCTCTGTGTCAAGTAGAATAATATTCTTGTATCAAATCAGTGGAGTGGCCCTTGTGACTTAAGGCACAGCCATGTTTTTTGTGTTGTTAGACAGTTCATAGATTCTCCCTAAGTCCTCAAATAGTAAAACCTAACATTGAAATCGCACCTAGTCAGAGTGTATTGGCTCCTTACTTTCCTGGGAGGTTGAATCTGCCCACAGGCCTCTGATTAAGTCCTTTCCCTGTCTTATCATTCTGAAGAATCAAACAGAGCAAATGGAAAGCATTTTCCATGGAGATATTTCTTCAGCAGCAGCACAAACAGAAACCACTTGCAGCCTCAAACTGAATTTAAAAATTTGAGATAACATTGTCAGGTATGATTACTGTTTATATCACAACTCTTTCCTTCTGATATACAGTTTAGAAATCCCTGTACTGTATTAGCACTCTATTAACTTTTACATTCACATTTCATTTACATGAAAGGCATCTTTTAGGCTGGTCAAAACTTGATTAATAAATGAATAAATTTCTTCAGGAAGCATTGAGCTCTTGAATTTTCTTTAGGTGTACTGATGGTAGCAGTGTAAGGAACAGCCAAACCTGTAATTTTCTCTTTACATTATATCTTGCTTTGCAAGGACATCATTGCATTCATCCTTTTTCTAATGAAGCAGCAGGTTGGTGGGAGGAGTATTAACAAAAACAAGTTACCTGAACAATGTTTAAACCCTACATTTTTTCACTGGCATTAAAAAAACACAGCTTCATCTGGCTAATTGCCATAAGTAATGTGAGCATGAAGTTCATTTGCATGCCATTACCGCATATACAGTACTAAAGCTTTTTCTCAGCCTGTGTTTACACACATGCTGTACACAACAACATAAACCATGTTCCAAAAATGTTTAAACAGAAACAAAGTCAAACTGTGTATTTCGCAACAAAGCTTGGGCAGTGTCCCTGCAGTTAGCTACAGTGATGAAGCTATCCCTCCCTTTCTCTGCCACGGTTCACATAATCCTCCTGAATGTGTCTGTCACCTAATCCTCCTCCTGTGCCTGTGTTTACATTCATGCACTGAGCTGCTGCGTTTCCCATAACTTTTACAACTTCTCTTCTGCACAGGCCATGGAAGTTTGTATTGCAGATTCGGTCTCGCTTTGAGACCCCTAGGTGACCGCTGGAGTCTTTTCAAGCCAATCGTCAGCGTACTCTGTATGGATGTGCACACACTCGCACACTTCCAGAACCTATAATAATGTGTAGATCTGCTGTAGTGATCACTATCTCCCTCCTCAGAGATAGTTAATGCCTAAATCTCTTTCTAACTGGCAGGGAATCACATAATTGGCTGTGGTCCATTTGCTCACCCACGTGTGTGTCCTCTCACTAACAGCAGATTTTAATGAATCAGTTTTACAGTGATTAGAGCTCCTGGCTATGAGGAGGTCAGGGAGGGAGTGAACAACTCTGACCACTGAGAGACAGCCAAGCATGGATGTCTGTAGTCTAAATGCTCTTCGCACAGTGTGATGGGTTTAATCAAAACGCTGCCGTTTTCTTTCTCCCTTGATAATTCTTTGTCTGCTGCGTCACTGAAACTCACTATCTCTTTCTAAGAATGTATGTTTCTATCTCTTTTTGTGGATAAGCTCTCTCTCTCTCTCTCACTTATGCACACTCTCTCCCCTCTGTGCAGTATATCTCTCTTTCCTCCTTCCCATAATGCTTTTAGTTTTTACGTCAAGTATCCATGGTAGCCGAAACGTGCCTAGAGGGTGCTGAACTACACTTAGCTTCAGCAATTTGGCAAGTGCCCCCACTAATGTCTGTTTCCTACGACAGTTTATATTGTGTGCTATAGTTGACAGGAATGGCCAAAAAAGACAAAAGAAGCCTAAATATTGGTCAGTAATTGAATCACATATGTGTCATTTCAACCAATTGTAATAAAAAATGTTTGCAAATTTAATTTTACTATGGGAGAATTTTTGATCAGTTTCCTAAAATCAATGTTGAAATTATAATCCCTCAGGGAAACTGGATCCACAGTACAACACTAAATGGAACCTAAATTTTCAGTGTAATTGTGGGCATAAAAATGTGTACTTTGCTTAACTGTTGCCATTTCATGCTACGTTATGCTTCTGCTCCAGTACATTTTAGAATTGTTCTTTATATTAATTTAGATGCTGGTTATTTTGACTACTAAGGGTTTACATTAAATCAAGGGGAAAAAAAATCAACACATGCCACTAAAGCAACTGCATTGTGCCTCGGTATTAATTCTACAACTGTCTGTATCTCCTCTCTTACCAATATCTCCTCAGTTTGCTGTTTTGATGATGAGAGTGGAGAGTGTTGTCTAACACATTGGTCTAAACTCTCGATTTAGCTCTATTGACTCCTAAGGCCATAGCCTATGGTGCACATTTTTATTCTCATCAAATCATTCAGTGACTCCTTATGACCTTTGGTTGGGGGTGTTGCGAATGTTTCATCACAGGATAAAGGTCATCACTTCGAACAACTTTGCATTGATTTGCAGTGGCCCTTCTCTACGAGAGGACAATACCAGCAAACTATCCAACACAGCACAGAAGTCCACATGATCCCTTCACTGAGGATTCAGGTTTGGCTTTAATTTGACACTTGTAAAGTAGTTCAAATCAGTTTATATCGACAGTCTATGAAATAAAACAGAAATATTCATCTGTAATAATGATTTGATGCCATGACAGGACACTGACAGAGGCTTCTGCTGCCTAACGAGTATTTTCAAAGTTGGCAATATTGCAGAAGTGCAACTGCAATTTAGCACAAGGTGAAACATAAATGTAACCCTTTTTTGTCATTATACCAAAATCCCACATCTTTCCAATTAAATTTAGAAAATTTGCTTTGTTTTGGCTGCTGATTAGTATTATTTACCCAGCATTTGCGTTTGATGTTTCAGAACACTAAATGGGAAACTCTTAAAATGCTGAAAACATAAATATGCACACATACAAATACCTTCACTGGCATCTGCTAGTTGATAAACACTACTCATAGCCTGAAGCCCAGCCTCTGCAGTGATACAAAGCCTGGCTCATAGCAGTGCACTGCCAAGCCAACTCCACTGATTTACCATGTCAACTTCTCTAATTCACCATGTTCTCCATGTTGGCCAGACAATCCATGTAGACAGCCTCAAACCAACCACACTGACAGGGAAGGCAACGGCAGTTGGGGGTCTGCCCAATGCGTCTCTGGCTATGACACACCTGTCAATCAAATGGAAATACCACAATATGCAAGCCAGAGAGCTGTTGTGCTGATGCTCCTGCCAAAAAGAGCTGCGGATGCAATTTCTTTGTCAGCAATGCAACCTACATCTCAAATTACTAATACTACTAGTTTGTACTTTCCGCTGTGTTAATAATATTGCACCGGAATATTTGTTTTATTTGATGTCGTTTGTCATTCTGCAGCATATGTGGCGTATTTCCATTATCACAGGAAATATACATCTGTGGAAATTCTGCCCCAATCGATGCTTTCTAGTGCACAACATTGTTTCTGTGTGCTTAATCTGATTTTTAAATGTAATTTTTTTTGTTTTAAACACTATTATATTGCGTTCTGTTGTGCTCTTTAATAAATTAGTTCAGCAGAAGTCCAAAGGTATAGGCTGAAACACAGACTGTCAAACCTTCCCCCCCCCTCACTTATAAATGTATTATTTTCTGGTATATGAACTCATTACTTTCATCCCATCATTGCTCTCTTTAGCAACACTGTATTTGCACACATGTAGATGAAACATATAAATGGAAAGTGGATCTGAACTCGCTTCTTGTTCAAAATTAACCTTCCTAATAGTGAGTGAAACTCAATTTACCTTTAGAGTAATATAATCAAAGAATGCAACCCTCTCGGATTTGGAAGATGAAACCTTTTTTTAAGATGTAAAAGATCCTTTTAATTTGCCTGTGGGACCTTTTTTCATGTGGTGCTATGGACAGGTATTAGTATACTAGTGAGCACTCATTCAGTTATGAGACACAAATAAATGAAGGATAAATAAAATATTTTGTATCATATTGTATCTGCGTCTGAACATACACACAGTATTACTCAGGACTAAAGTACAGATTTTAAAAAAAATCCAAATAATTGATAATCAGTTGATACATTTCAACAGAATTACTAAATATAATCTTTAGTAATTCTGTTGAAATGTATCCACTGATTATATTATTTTACCCTTAAATCCTCCTAATTCCAATGATGTGGCAGTTGGTCCCTCTTTGTGATCAGAAATCACTCTTTACAGTTATTCAAATCAGATTTTTGGCTACAGACAATGGCAGTCTATCACCATCACATTATTATCCTATTCAATCATTCTAGTTATTTTAGACTGTCAGGCTATCAAAGGCTACTTTTTCCTGGTCTTACACAGCTAGAATAAAAGATGTGATAACGGCATGCGCAATCTTATATCTTGAAATTAGATCAGTGGTTGTCTTTAAATAGTCGACTTATTCTTGATCTGTCAAGGATGCAAATTATACAAAAAGACAAACAGGAGAAATTCTGCATTTTACTTAGAAATTGTTTTTATTGTCAGAACGCTAAAGATAAGTTGAACCGGTGGACATCCAGCCCACAAAATAAATTTTGTGTACTATATGTTATACACATGCATTGTATTGGCACCATAATATGCAATAGCGGCACTTAATGAAGTGACAGGGAAAAAGTTTTGATGAAGTAACTGTGGCCACAGTGGCATAGACATGGTCATATAGATGAAAACAAGTTCAATAATCACAATAATTATGTGCTCTGGTACATTTTAGCAATTTTTTTATAAAAAGCAAAACTACCCATTGGTATGTGTATAGGTGCATTTATTTATTTTGTCCTGTAAGTCAAGGTTGTAGGGGTTTGAATTTTGGGGAGATTAGCTCGCTGGTCAACCTACCTTTACATGATGACAAAACAAAAATTATCCATGTGTCCCTGGCAGATTGTTTGCTCCAGTGCTCGTGCTTCCTCTCAGCCTGCACTAGCACTGACTGACTGTGCAGTTGACTGAAGGGCTGAATGGAGTAAGACTATTTACACCTACTATAAAAGTGTAATGTGCATCTGGAAATGCTATACGGACAATGAACAAACTGACTGTGTCCTTGCATTTACACATAGAAGTTGATGACTGCATCTGTCGGCTTAGTAATTGGATCTTGTTTTTTTATGAGGGCTTTGCAAAATAAGGACGGTGCATCAGAGGTAAAGCGGTGCCAAGTCTGCGTGTTGTCACATGCTGTACATGGGCAGGTGTAGAGTCATGAGGGTTGTGGACGCTACAGAGCCAAGACTTATTTCCGTTTTTGCAGCAGGACTTGTCCTCTGAGACTCTTTAGTGAGAGGCATGGCAAGAAGACACGGTAATAATGTCTGGGTCCTGTCAGTGGATACTTTTTCACTAATGCAAACACATGGTGCAGATTGCATTTCCACTTGGCTGACTCCCTGGCTGAGATCTAATGATAATGTGAGCCGAACCACCTCCTGAGGTCTTCAGCTATCATATGGATCTCTAATGGAAGAAGCAACTACTATGTCACAATGTTTAGCAACTTGCTTGTTTGCAAATTTGATTATTAGCATGCACATTTTGATTAGTTTATTAGTGTACATGCTACAAAAGATGGAATATCACTAAAAGTCAAACATAACTTTCTAAGTTGTCCGGATCAGCTTGACATCATCTGCCATCCACAAAGCACTTTTTGTTTTATTTTAAGAAGGCTTTGAAGACTACAGTGTTTCAAAGTCTTTCAACTTATAATAAAATGATGCACTTTAAGTGGAGCTAGTGAGTGGCTCATATCGATCTTAAAGGTTGACACTTAGGCTGCTTCTTAAATCATAGAAATGGCCAGTTTCCCAGTATGCTACTTTTATAAGACTCCAAGGCTCTCTTATTAACAGCACATCAGCTATAAAATGTTCCTTTTTAATGGACATAAATGTACTTTCAACATATATTTTGTATTAGAGAAGTAATATTTCTTACACTTTTTTTTTTTTTTTTTTGGAATAAGCACATACGGTCCAGCTGAAGCTTTTGGTCCATAATGAAAATATTCAAATCAGAAATAATCAGCATATTACTGTCTGACGTCACAAATCTTATCTTTGGAACCTTCTGCAGTGCTCTATCAGAATGAGAGTTTGACATTAAAGCCAATGACATTAAAGATAATGCAAGTGTGTTACTCTGACAGCGTGCATGGAAATAACCACCATGACAGTTTAGCAGGAAAAGGTCAGAATGGAAATGACTGTTCACTCATTATGGAGCTCCTGAGGCAACTTTTTACTGTCACTTGCTAATAATTGCTAAGGCAGTTACTGCCAGTGACTGTTACTTTTGACTAGTGTGGAAGTGTACTCCTCTCAGCTGTTTTGATAAAAGGTGAGATGCAATAAATTACATTTACTGTACTTAAGTACCTTTCTGTGTTCTTTTTACAACTATGTAAAGTATTGTGCAAACATTTCAGATGTTGAGATTTTTATTAATTGTGCATCCGCCTACCATCAGCCAGGCTTTTGAGTTGTCACAGATTCAATGAGCAGCGTGACAGCGGCTGTAAATATTAAGAATTTTCTTCAGTACCAAGCAGAAAAAGGAGCACTACAACAGATGTTATGGCCACCACAGAGCACTAATCTCAGCACCATGGAGTCAGTCTGGAATTACATGAAGAGACATTAGTAATGTGACAAGTTCTTGAAGATGCATGAAACAACCTACCTGCCAAGTACCTTGAAAGGCTTACTAAGGAGAATTCACGGTGGGTTAAAGCATGGGACGATCAGAGCTGGTCTTATTTATGTTGTTTGTGTTTACTTGTTTCATGGCATTTTAAAAGATTTTACTATAACCAGCTTAAAGCATTTGCACAGAACTGTGTATTATATTTATACTATATACACTCACTGCCCACTTCATTAGATACACCTTGCTAGCACTGAGTTGGACCCTCATTTCCCTCCAGAACTGCCTTAATTCTTTGTGGCATAGATTCAACAAGCTGCCTGAAAATTTCCTCAGAGATTTTGGTCCATGTTCACATGACAGCATCACACAGTAGCTGCAGATTGATTGGCTGCACATCCATGATGTGAATCTCCCGCTCCACCACATCCCAAAGGTGCTCTATTGGATTGAGATCTGGTGACTGTGGAGGCCATTTGAGTGCAGTGAACTCATTGTCATGTTCAAGAAAGCAGTTTGAGCTGATATGAGCTTTGTCACATGGCGCGTTATCCAGCTGGAAGCAGCCATCAGAAGATGGGTACGCTGTGGTCATAAAGGGCTGGACATGGTTAGCAATAGTACTCAGGCAGGCTGTGGGGTTTAAATGACACTCACTTAGTACTTAGTGAACCAAAGTGTGCCAAAAAAATATATAATCCATGCCATTACACCACCAGGATAGATGCATGCTTTCATGTTGTTTATGCCAAACACTACCATCTGAATATCACAGCAGAAATAAAGACTCATCAGACCAGGCAATGTTTTTCCAGTCTTCTGTTGTCCAATTTTGGTGAGTCTGTGTGGAATGTAGCTTCAGTTTCCTGGTGTGACACCTGGTGTGATCTTCTGCTGCCCATTCAGAGATGTTCTTCTGCATACCTTGGTTGTAACGAGTTGTTATTTGAGTTACTGTTGCCTTCCTCTCATTCACTTCTCTAAATGCATGGAGTTACTGCAGGAGCTGAACAGGTGTACCTAACAAGTCACTTCCATATAGATAGAATAAGTTTTGATGAATGTAAATAGTAAAGGCTCTCTGCACTGCAATGTAATCTGTCCATCTGCTCACATTACAACCACAGAAAAACTTGCAGTTACCATATAAATGAATGCAAAGCAATGGCAATGACTGAGGCTTTTACAAAAGAGAACTGGTTTGTTTTTTTTGCTAAATTAACAACTATGTGGACTACTTGTTATAAAATGTTCAGAAGCAGAAAAAAAAGACTGCCTGTTCTTTAACAGAAGAAGGTGGGTTACCCAGAACTTTATTTGTTTGAAACAGTTTGTTTTCATCTTTGAAAGTAGGTTTTGGTGCATGATGGGACTTCATAGTAACATCTGTGTTGAAACAGGGATTAGGATTGCTCTCTTTGATTTGCTTACAGTAAGATAAGATACCAGCTAAGGCAAGAGATATTATGCAGAGGCCAGAAGAAGCATGAAAATAAAGAGTAAAGTCTAAATACATTATATTGATGAGGAAAAATTGTGCTAAATTATCCTTTAAATACTTCAGATTTCATCATGAAAAATATACAGTAAGTGTCAGTTGCTGTACCCAAAGGAGAGTGGGCCAGAGAGAGAGAGAAGACACTGTATGCCAAATATTAAATTAATAAACTTTCTTAAAAATAACTACATAGAAGATTCTCAGTAATCCAGGTTATATAATTTCAGCATTAAAGCAACTGGATGTAGTCTAGATTGTTGATTTAGTTTGATGAAACTGTAAATAAAAATTATTTTAGACTTCTACTGATTAAAGTTTGCAAGATGATATATTTGCAGCAACAAACAACTTGCTGAGTAGGAAAACTAAATATAAATATTCGCCTGAACAGCTGTTACATATTATATTAACTAGCATACATATCCATTTGTACAGAAAAACAAACTAAGCTCTCACAGTCTTCTAACATAACATTTTTCATTTGATTGAAACACAAATGCTGACAAATCTCAAGCATTAAAGTTTTCTCCCGCAATTTATGCTGATCTCTCTTTTTCCAGATACACTTTAATATTTAAAAATACCCAGGCAAAAATCTTTAAGCTCTGCAACAAATCTAGAACATCTGTTGTATCACAAGTTAGATAAATTATTATTTTTTCACTCTGTCACCCCTGCCTCTTCCCACCTCTCTTTTTCCCTGTGCACACATTCAATCCCCCATGTTGAATGGCCAAGATAAGACATCAGCTGCGAGTCATCAGGCACAAAAATGGCCTGCAGCACGCAGCTTTGCCTCGTCTTGACTCGCCTCACAGCGAGGGACACATCTCTCCATCCCTTCAGCAATCGATGACACCCTGGTCACCTCTTATCCACGCTCCCTCCTCCTCCTCACAGATCTCTTCCACTAAAATGTATTCTTTTTGTATGTATGTTCCAACTCATGACTCACTCGTGTCTGTACTTGGCCATGCATGTGCAGAGCTGAAATGAATTAACAAAAGTGCAAACGTGGAGTCACGCAGACACACACTCGCACACGTACATCACAGAGAAAGACAATTAAATGTTTATTGAGGAAATCTAATAAATTTTAAAGCATCCTGGGTTTTCATGTTAACAATAAGGATAAAGATCAGTCTCGTTATTGTAAACATGAAGCTTTGAAAGTGTAAATTTTCACAGAGACGCTTTGGTGAGATTTTTATGGTGTTGAGAAATGTAAAAAAAACAAAACAGTAATTTGCAATAAAAATCCATGTTATTAACATAATTAACTAAATATTTTTTAAAAATTATAACTGTACTAAGAGTTCCATTTATACAGCACTGTGTAAAAGTCTTGAGCCACTCCCCTTTTCTTTATATTTTATGAGGGAAATGGGAAATAGGACCATCAGTGTACTGAAATGTGCAAATATAAATGAAAGTACAGTATATAAGGCAAGAAAGAAAGAAAGAAAGAAAGATGACTCCACACTGCTTACTAGATGGTATTGCATGATGACTCAAAATCTGATGGTCCTTTTCTACATTCATCGTTCCATCAAGTTTGACATGATCCCCAACACTACTGGCTGAAACCATATAAGAGCATCCACAGATGGCTGTAGATACCCACTGTTGTACCTCGCTCCTGTTCTCCTCGATGCATATTGATGCTGATTTGAACCACAAATTTCGTATTTGGGTTCATCACACCAAAAGACCTGTTGCCACTGATTTTCAGTCCAGTTCTTGTATAGTTTTGTTTCTCCCTATTCCCCTTCCTTAAGAATGACTTCTTGACAGACACCCTTCCGCTGAGACATTTTGGTGAACAGTAACTGGCCAGAAGTATTTCTCAGGTTTTTGCTGGGATTTTTACTATTTATTTATTGGGGACATGACTTTCAGATACTCTGCATCTGTTGTAGTTTTTTAGGTCTCCCACGTCTTCTGTTGTCCTCCATCTGTCCAGTTTCTTCAAGATTTTTTTAACGATTCACTGCACACCATGCTGTGATATGTCAGGTTTTCAGCTAATAGAACTCTGGGAAGTTGTTGGTGTAAAAGTACTTTTTTTTATGTCTGTCAAACTGTTATTGTTGGTATTTTTCAACAACTCACCTAAAGATTCAGACTAAAAAGGGGGGGTACCTAAAGATACCATTTAAAATTGTTTTTTGTGTCACTGGTTCATCCTTTGCTTAACAAAAAAACAAAAAGCAGCACTCTGAAAATGGTCAGGTTCAAGGACTGGGCTGAAAATGAGTGAAAAAGAGAAACTTTGAAAGATCTTCAGAAAGCCTGGAGAACTGTTGCTCAAGACCACTAAGTACAAATGATCAGTGATGGTTTTATAGGGGTCATGTGCTGCACTGTTCGTAGGCCAGTCTCTGACTGTTAATGATAGCTTTCTGCAAACTCTTATGAAAATTGCAATACAAGAAAGGAGTAAAAGTAAACTTCAAAACACAAAAAGAAGCTGTAAAATTACCTGGAAAACAGTTTTTCCTTTTATATCGATTTTCAGTTTTTCAAGTTGCTATTTGATGCTAACTTTGCTAATCTTTGCTAATCTTCACTAATCTCTACTTTTTTTTCACACTCAGCCACGGTCCAATTATTCCTTCTGTTCTAATTTTTTTCTTACGTCCTCCCTAAAATCACAGCAGATGGGCTCGCTTGTAAAATCACAACAACTAGCTACCTTAATATGCTGGTAATAAAATGTGTGTGATGAGAAGAGGGAAAGGTTGCTTTGAAAAGTACAAGCTCAGAGGATGAGCGGCTCTGTGAATAATAGGACTTGTCAAACTTACAAACCAGAGGGATCACAGGCAATCGGAGCTAAAATAAGACCCACAGTGGTAATGAAATTAAAGAGACTCTCCCTCTACCCTCTGATTAGAACCAAAGAGACTGTTGCAATTTAAACCTTTTCACATGAGAAACCATTTCTGTGTAAGTAATGCGTGGAGCAGGTGTTCATGTGCCTATTTGTGTGTGTGTGTGTGTGTGTGTGTGTGTGTATGTTTGCATGAATTGAGGATATTAATAGGAAAAGATCACCTTTTGAGCTGTCACCTTCAGTAGAAATGATTCTTTTGTAATTCTTACAGGTCTTTTGAAACTGGATTTCTCATCTGTGGTGTTCTCTGGTATCTCAGATTTGTTACCTTAACTTGTTCTCATATAATTGATGGCCGTGTGTCTTGAACCCACAATATGCGATGGCAACATATGTTAATTACTCCATATGGAGGTAATTTCACTGTGAAAAGACTAAAGAGTTTACATATGAGTATATCACATAGTTACAAGATCCATACTTTCATTTTCTTCCATTTATCCAATTCAGGGTCGCAGTCTATCGCAGTTTACCGCGCTAAATAATCAATCACTGTTGTCATTTATTTTACCCAACCCTCATCCCAAGTCTAATCAAGCAGATTTGTTGCTCGGGTTGTGCACTTTGTTATGTCTATGTACTATGAAAACAGTGGTCCATCACAGGACACAAACGTCAGTCACCTTGATGAAAGTCCTGAAGTACCACCTCCTAAAATGAACTTGATTTTATGGTGCTACCTCACAAGAACCAGGGAGTTTGTGTGTTCGTCATTACAGTGTTCCTTTTTGACTGTCTTTTGGCAGTTTTCGTGGAGCTACCATGTGAACTTAATACATCACCATGTAATGTGACCATTAAGTACATTTTCATAAATTTATGTGACATCAAGTTTTTTGACTAGGTTTAGTCCAAAAAAAAGGCAACAGTGTTAAAGATAGCCAGGACAAATGTGGTTTCTGGCTAATTAACTGAGTTGCAGTTCAACATTTTAATAACTGATACAGTATTTCTATAATTGAATCCACCAGCTTTCCCAAATGTATTCTTTAAATTTTTTTGAGCACAGTTGTAGCAAGCAAATGTGTGATGAGTAGACACCATAAAAACAAACACAATATACTGTGTATGACTTTGTAGTACTGGTGCTCTGTGAACATTTTGCAGACATGTGATATGAAATATTTATTGTTAACCATTACGTTGTTAACTGTTGTTGTGCCACTGGCATACCTGATTAAGAGATCAAGAAAACTTTTGAACACCTTTTGAACAATCTTTATTTTCAGCAGCTGTGAGCATCTATCAGTGGCATAAATAATGTCCTTCTTGAAATTGTTTTTGCCTAAAATGTCAAAGAAGACCATTTAACTGTGCTGTGTCCTGAAATGCACAGGTTTAGTGTTAGTTGTGTAGATGTTCTTACTTGAGCTAGCATTATCAATATAACAAAAAATGCCAGTACGGCTACAGTAAATGCCTTGTTATTTATTTCAGACGTTTGACTCCTTATCGTGAAACTGCTTTTAACACAATAAGTACATTTTACTTTGTGCTTGACTCTATTTGTGTGAGTCACAGCACTACAAACACTGCACAGGCACGTAATTGGCAATGTAGCTTGAAACTGATCGGACCAGGACTTTCTTTGCATTTGAGAAATTAAGAAGCTGAGAAAAACAAAAGTAAAACTGCCATTGGTTTCTATTCAATGCTGGATCCTCTTTCCTCACCCTTCTCTGACAGCATGAGAGCTTTACATACTGCACATAAACAACACAGAGCGGAAGCCTGTGACAGGGTGCAAGCAGATCAGTCTGATCCAACAGAGGTGGCTCATAGAAAGGATATGAGTGAGTGTTCAAGCCTAGAAAAAAGGAGAATAACAAATTCAAAATGTCAGCCTGACTGTCAGTGCTGTGATTGGACTAATGCTCTGTGGTTTTCCAAAGCAGCCTCTCTCTGTGCACATCGGCTGCAGCACGTCAAACCCTATCAGAAAGACCACTCTATACAGCAACGCACAGCTCAGCACAATACAACACAACACCACAAACAACAAAGATCAAGAGCCACAGTATCTCACTGTGCCACTCCTAAAGACTGTTGAAACGCCCATTCTCTCTGTCTCGATCACACACACACCAAATCTCTTCCAACTCGTGCACAAACACGTGCATGCTCCAACAACAACAAAAAAAGTACCCACTCACATACATATATACATGTATTACACACATATGGATGTATTCAGGTCTTGTTACAATCACAGTCTCTAAGGATCTATCTCGCACATGAAACAAAGCCTTTGTTTTTCTTTTTCCATCATCTCAAGTGAAAGTGTCAGTTCCATTTTTGAGGGTGTTCAATAATAAACAATGCTGCCCACATTACAATGGGAGGGTACTTCCTGTTGTTAACAGGGCTGTGCACACCTGATCTTGTTTGGAGCAACCGGGCAGTGAGATCATTTCCTTTGTTTTTAGCATCTAATGGCATAATTGTGTGCCATGGTGCACATCTCCCCAGTGCCTAGGTAATGGTGGGGAGATGCCACCCTCTTTCCAAAGCAAGCCGTGTTTACTCTTATGCAGAATGACAAGCACATGCAGGGAAACTGACAATGTGCAAGTGTAAATTAGGTCCCCAGTCTGCTCCACATTAATTATGAATTAAGTATAATTGCAGTGGGATTTTCTGAAGTCAATTCATTTGGACTGACTATAATATGAATATCTTTCTAGCAAACAAGCTGTAAGTTTTAACGGGCTTAAAAAGAAAAGCACAGGCAGAGTAGAGTTTGTGTTGAATCGGCTCAAAAACACAAAAACAAGTTGAACAATAATTTAAAGAAAAGTCTACGTAGTGCTCAAAGCACTTTATGATATAAAGAACTGGGATAGTGACTAATGGAAATGATACGGTGTTTCTTGAGAAAGCCTTTTGTTTTTTGATCGCTGAATTTCTATTTCATGCTCTGATTATATACTTGTTAATGTCTTTATTACAATAACAAAGCCAAATCTAAAATGCAGGCACATAGTTATGTTTTTGAAGTGTGCAGCAAGCCGAGTGAACCAAAATGAATCACCTATAGAACAGAGGGATCCCTTATTATTCTCTGTCTAGGTTGCCTTGTTGACCACGCTCCTGATTAAACCAATGGAGTTTCTCAGGATTTGTGTTGCAGAGAAAGAGGAATCCAAATTACAGCTAACCAAAAAGGCACCAAGAAAAACAAACTACTGCAAGCATAAGTTATTTACAGATACAGCAATGGGACACAGATAAGAATAAAAACCGAAAACCAGCCAGCCTGCAACTAAAGTAAAGGGCCGTGTGCTTTGGCAGTGTTTGTGGAGTCTATTTTTTTTCTATTTTTGAGGCAGTGCAGGATTCAGTCCCTACTCTCCTAGGTGAAAGTCCTCTGCCCGTCCTATTGAACACTCCTTCATGGATTTTTTTTTTTTTGTCTCTTTATGCTACTCACTTGATGTGGCCTGAAAATACCTGTGATCAGTCAAAATCCCCCATCAGGGCCTTGATTTTTAAAGCTTAAAATCTGAGCACAGAGGAGGCGTAGAAGTCTAGTTACACCTGAGATCACTTGAATTACAACATGCTAAAAAGTTGCTATGGATTTTTGTTGTTGTTGTTGTGGTCCAGAAATGCCAAAAACATCTTCCCTATCGTGGCTTAGAAGCATTTTTTTTTTGATCACCTTGGTTTTATTCAATAGCTCATCCATCCCAGCATATTCACTGAAATATATAACTGGCATCTAAGGCTGATATTCTAAAGAACTGAATATGCAGCAAGTATCCTTGGTGATTTCTTAAAATGGTTTATTCTCTTACTTGTGAATTCCCTGTGGTATGTATTTGGAGACCACTGACTTGAGAATTTGTGTTTTTGCTGTATATGAACATTTGGTATCTCTATTAGATTAATAATGTATACATTTCTTCTGGTTCAGCTTATTCATCATGTGTGATGTTTTTTTTTAAATAAAACTTTCACCTAAAATAACAATTCACAATTTCAGGTGCCTGGGAACCAACTTCGTGATGCACTGCAGTTACAGGAGGCTAAGTCTAGCCTTTGTTGGAAGCATCTGTGCGGCTATGGTGCAAATGATAAAGGTGCAATTGTTGGGTACAAGTCAGTGAACGATCAAAGATCAGTTAGCATGTCCGAATAAAGAAAAATCATCAAAAATCTCAGCATTCTATAGCCTCACTAGTAGGACGACTATGAATGAGCAGGAGACAATAAGAAAAGTCCTTATGTAACAATAACTGCAATTTTTACATTTTGCAGTATTTACCAAAAGATGGCAACATTCAAAAGTGTGTTGCTGAAAATAGTGTTTGACCTTGCTTAGGAGAAACTAAACTCCCTTGAAAGAAGTCTTGTGACTCGCTGCCTGAACATATCTTGCCTCCAGTCAGTTTGAAAGTAAACTTTTTTGCTCCTTTCATGGTCAACGAATGACTCTAAATCATAAGCAGAACTGCATTCTTTCACAATGTATCAACATACTTTCACTCCATAACCATAAATTATTAGATATTATTCTGCAGAGGTTTATGTTGCCAGATTTGCATAGCATTAATTTACAGGATTCTAGCATCCTTATTATGAAAATAATGAAACAGTCAGTATTGAGCAATAGGCTCTTATTAAGTGGGATTTTTGGAATGAAAAGTATTTAGTGTTTACACAATAATTAGTCATAGTAATGAGAGTGATTTAGAGTGAGCTTGACTGGTTCGCTGTTGAACATCATGAATAGACACTCACATGGGTACTGTACACAAACACTGAACATTCACAGCCTGGAAATGACCTATAGCGCTGGAAACAGCCTCCCCACTCACAGAGAATAGGCCTATTATCATGACAACAGATATGTCGGACTGTCCAGTGAAGAGGAGGCTACTGCACTATTGAGAGAGAGGGGCTAATTTCCACTCAGTGGGGTTGTAATGAGCCTTTCATCCTCTTATCCTGCCTGGTTACCATTAGAAACCATACCAGCTCTGACAGGAGCAGCAAAGAACAGCAGAACTACCACAGCATTTATAATAAGGCAGAATAAATATGAGTAATTTTAAGATCCAGATATTGTACTGTATGCTTTCCAGAAGGCTAATGATGTGTCTCATCTTTATGTGAAAATCAGCATGACAAATTACCACTGGACCTTAAAGTGGGGAAATTTTTATGAAAAAGAAAAATATTATCCACACATTAGTCGCTGTACACAAAGACTATGGTATAAATGAGAAAACTGTTTTCTTGAAAGATGACTTCATGCTGTGCGGTAGATTTTTCAAAGGAATAAATGCAAAAGGCCCCAAAGTGCACCACTCCTTTTTTCCTTGTGATACGATAAATATAAGCTTCATACTAATTCAGTGTCATTGTCTTGCACATTGCATTGGATTTCTCTAACATGCACAGTTTTGAATATTATTATTTTGAAATATGTTTTGTAGTTAAAGCATAAAAATCATGCAGTATGTCTGTAAAGATGAATTCACATTGCAGAGCCAATTAGAACCAGTATGACGTTGATAAGAAGGGCCAGATTGCAGAGCACGGCTGCATGTGCTTGGTGTACAATAAAAAGGTTTCCTGCTGGGTCATATGCAATCAGAATTGCAGGTATAAATCATTTCTTTAATCAGCGCACAGGCATAGGTAAGGCTCGTTTCACTAAATCTTTCCATGAAGTAAGAGTACAGGTTATCAGTGCAGAATTAAACACTTTTCTAAAGACATCCTTCTACTAAGGCAAAGGAAGAAAAGCAATTGTGCAATTGTGAGACCTCTTTGAAGGTTTTATTGTTCCAGGCTTAATGCGTGGTCTTACACCTCAATGAGGTGTGAAAGCCTTGAGCTTGTAAAGAAGTCCTGCAGCATTTCTGATAAAGGCGTGAATCACCAAGGTGATGCAGATAATACAAAAGATAGCACAAAATACACTCAGTGACACATGGACATGAAGTAGCTCAGCCGAAATGGCCTGAATACGAGAAGGTTAGCCAAACAAACAGATTGCATATGAATGACAATGAGGCAGAAAATTGGTGAGAGCAGCAACATACATCAGCAGAAGAATAAGAAGCAATATTGCATGAGGGCTTTAAAATATGCAGGTAGGTTGTGAAGTTGGTTCTAAGTGCACAGGCTGTTGCTGTTGCCACCCAGCAAGCACTCCCACATATATTTGCCATCTCTCTCTCTCACTCACTCACTCAATCTCACTCTCTGTCTTTCTCTGTGTCCCTCATTCACTCATAAATCCACAGAAATAAAGAGACAGAATGACAGAGTGAACATGAGAGGTTAAGGGATGAATTTCCCAGCATCTTTTGCCTCCGCCTCTGACCATCTGCCTCTCTGGCAATAGCCTTCCTCTCCCGAGGTTAAACTCTAAATTGGCAGTCGGCTAAGCAGCCACTTAGACAGGAAGGTTCAGGTGGGTAAAGTCAAATAGATATATATACTATGTTGTGCTATACACACTGGATAAGTGCATATTGAAAACAAGAGAATAAAATGTGAAATACTGCTAAATTGGACCAGTGAAATGTTCACTTCCAACAAACAGGGATGGAGAGAACGCTGGGGTGAAAGGAAATTGACAGGCAGATGGTGAATGATGAAAATTGAGAAATAAATTAGAGAACAAAATGAGAAATGCATAGGAAGGAATGAAATGCAAGTGTAAAAAGAGAGAAGATTGAGGAACACAGATGGAGAATGGAGTGAGTGGAGCACCGGGCAAGAAATGGAGATGAAAATACAGGGATGAAAATTAGAAATCGAAAAAGAGAGATGAAGAAACGGGCAAGGTCAGGGAGAAACATCTGAAATAAAATAATGGTAAATAGCTTATTCTTTGATATCAGAGGGCACAAAAAATACATGTATGTAAAGAACAGCTTGTCACTGAGGTAGCCTATGGTCTTGTCCCTGCACTCAAGCAGAGACAGAAAATGAATACTGACAGAGAGAAAAGAACAGAAGAAGGGGAAAAAACCCAAACACAAATGTCAGGCTAGTATTAAGTCAGACTCTTAAGTCAACCCTCTCATCTCACATCACACCAGCAGTCCCTCTCCAAAAAAAAATAACCAGGATAGAAAGCCTGCAACAGGACCTCCTATCCAAGTTAATTAGACTTCTCAGTGCAGATTTTTCTTGTTAAACCGTGAGGTAATACTGAGAAGCGATGACACATCTAGGATGGTGTTTCATTAGTTTCATTAGTTTCAATGTGTGGCAACAACAGGCGGATTTACAACTGGACTGCCACCCAAGGACTGGGCACTCGTCCCACAATCTCATGGTTACCCCACATTCAGTCTGGCATCACAAAATGCCACCGCCTGTGCAGCCTCACACACACAAAATAATCAGCACAGCCATATTTGTCACATAAACCCAGCAAAACAGAGAAGAATTAAAACATCTCGTTGAAATGCATGCTATTGACTGAAAACTGATTGATTTAATGTAAAATGAAGCCCGTGTAGTCTTTATGTGTCTACGTGGGAGCACCATATTTGCATGTGTTTCGTTTGCTCGTTGGCCTGGCAGCAGCTTCTCCGAAAGTAGGACTGAGAGCTTGTTACAGCAGTCCCAGTGTGTGGCCTCCCTTGGCACACAAACACAAATTTGCTGAGGGATGACTGCTGTGGCAGAAAGCTTCTCTGCAGACAAAACCTCTTAATATTCCTTCCAAGTCCATTAAGGCCTCAAGAGATTGGCCAGGATTGATTGTTTGTACTTGATATTACCAGGGGCTTCAAGGCCAGATCCTCGTCGAAAATTAGAGATGGCATTTTGTAAAGCCTAAGGAATTGAAAAACTAAATACAAACCTGTGCGTTGCTATCATCCCCACAATGGGCAATGATGGAGGAAGCCTTCATCTAATTAGCAAATGCTTGTTGCCATCTCTTTTTAGCTTTAGGGTTCATTGACAATTGGACTGTTTTTCCAAGTCAGTGACTTTCAAGTTTTTATATGTTTTCAGGCAAGATAGAGTTTTTCCAGTCAATTATTCAATTATAAGGCAGTGACCTCTGCACACCCCTTACACACACACACACACACACACATACACGCACACACAGAAGAAGAAGAAAGGATTCCTTCTTGTGAAGCCCGATGCAGACAGCCAGGTGCAGAATAGAAAGCCATGACATCAACTCACACTTTTTGAATTTCTTTCAAAAATAATGGTAAGGGTTCAGATATCAATTCAGAACAATACAAAAACACTTAAATTCAAAGAGGATAGTATAATGAAGCCAGTCTGGGGTTTTTTTTTTCTTCATTTTTTTTTAACACAAAGGGGAGTCTGCATATAAAATATAATGGATACTTTAAGTAGCCTGAACTTCAAAACGTCCTTTGTGTTGATCTTTTACAAACTGGGTACTCTTAAATGGAATGATAATTAGCTTAAATTATTAAAATCTTCACACTCCAATTAAAAACTACTATTTACAGAAGGAAAAAAAACAAAGAAAGAAAAATGAACAATATAAAGCTGTGCTGTCTCTATTTAGACAGATACGATACACTTAAAATAACATCATTCCAAACATGCTGAAGTTTAGTAGGTATAACATTTACCTTAGTGTATAATTGTATTAACATTTGGTAAAACAAAACATAAATCGAAACAGAAACTGTCTGCAGTTTTACAAGCATTCAGTCATAAACCAAAGAAGCCTATTGGACAAATTTGAATTTTTTATGTGAAAAGGGAATCACTGAAGTGATTTCAATTTATCCTGAGGGAAACATAAATGTCTATACTAATTTCTTATGACAATCTCTCGAAAGCTTAAGACATTTTACATCCAAAGGCAGATGTTAATCTTATCATTTCTTTAGTGATGCAATTTCAAAGGGAGGGACTACTATGTGCTAACCTGTACTTGCAGATGGACTAAGGGCACCATTATGGCACAGTTTTACATTGCAAGCAGTTGTTTGTTGCTCTAATAATGTTCACAATCTTACTTATAGAAACATCATGTGACAATCAACATCCGTAGGATTCATGCCCTGGAGAGCACTGTTCAACTTTGCCAGTATTATAGGAGTTGACTGATAAGATGAGATAGCCAGGTTAGACCTGTAAGATACATTAATAATGTAACGTGTGTGTGTGTGTGTGTGTGTGTGTGTGTGTGTGTGTGTGTGTGTGTGTGTGTGTGTGTGAGCACACTCATGCAAAAAAATGGTTAGTGAGAACTGACCCTTGGTTGCACCTAACAAGTTGTTTAGTCTCCCACTGAGCCATCAACACTCTGAAGTGCATGTCCATTGTGTATCCAATAGAAAGGGAACCGTTTTGGCAAAATGCTGAATTCAATTCCATTTACAGTTCTCTTTTGTTTTGAGGATGTACACTATAGTGCCAAAAGTATTCGCTTGTCTACCTTCACATGCATATGAACTGGAGTGGAATCTCATTCTTAATCCATCCATTAGAGCAGTCTCTCTTCTAATTCATCCCAAAGGTGTTCTGTCAGGCTGAGGTGAGGACTCTGTGCAGGTCAGTCAAGTTCTTCCACACCAACCTTGCCCAGCCATGTCTTTATGGTCTTTGCTTTGTGCACTCGTGCGCAGTCATGTTGGAAAAGGAATGGGATGTCCCCAAACTGTTCCCACAAAGTTGGGAGCATGAAATTGTCCAGAATGTCTTTCACTGGAACTAAGGAGCTCCTGAAAAACAACCCCACACCAGAATCACCAAAGTTGGTGACCTCTGTGCACCATGTACCTCAGCATCCACTGACCTCTGCAATTTTACATAGCCTACCACTTGTTGTAGTTCCCAGTCTGTTAGGAAAATGTAAGGTGTGAGTTATAATAATCATGTTTATCTGAATTACTTGTATGATTTGCATTAGTTATGAATAGAGAGATGCATACGTGAGAAGGAAGAAAACTTTGTATGACCTATCTAAACCTTATGTGTGTGAAGACCACAGTTAACCACAGTCCTAATGTCACTCTCTGACCTTTATCTGAGTGTCATATTTGTGTACTTTGTCAGTGAGAATTGACAAAAGTATGTCTGATTTTCATCCTCTTCCCATGTCTGTTTCAATATTTGTCTGCATGCACCAAGGCAGAACCTTGCAGACGTCAAAGTGTTTCAGCTGCTTCCTCTTTCTCCTACACTCTTCTTGTATTATGTGCTTTCTGTGTGTATAAATATGGAACTTAGATAGTCATTCAGTAGAGTGCTTACGATTGCCCAGGCAAACTGTAACCATCTCTCTTCTTGCAAGAATAAACCCTTTTTACCAGACTGATCATGTGGTCTTGGTTTTTGATAAGTTTTAGAATTTATCCAACACAATCACTTCCACTTTGGAAGTGACTCTAACAGCTGACTGTGGAGTATTCAGTAGCGAGGAAATTTCACAACTGGACTTGTTGCACAGGTGGCATGCTACCATTTACCATGCTGAAATTCACTGAGCTCCTGAAAGTGAGCCATTCTTTCACAAATGTTTGTAGAAGTAGTCTGCATGCCTAGGTGCTTGGATTTATACACCTGTGGCCATGGAAGTGATTGGAACACCTGAATTCAATGATTTGGATGGATGAGAGAATACTTTTGGCAATATAGTGAATGTCTCACCACTTTAGATATGGTTAGTTATCCATCCATCCATCCATCCATCCATCCATCCATCCATCCATCCATCCATCCATCCATCCATCCATCCATCCATCTTCTTTAGCTTATCCTGTTTCACTCTAGAAAAATAAAGTTGATTTATATATAAAATATCAAATTATGAAGTGATTTAACTTATCAAAAATGTATCAACGAGACCATCACTAATCAATAGTGCACTTCTTCAATGCACAGTTTAGGCCGCAAACTGTGTGTTCCTAATCACAAAGTAAACACAAGATCAAAGCACATGCTCTTTTAAGATATGAATCAGTCCAATCTGCCAAATGTGTTGCATAAACCCCCTACTGTCCTGCTCTGGTTCTGAATATCATCCAAGAGGCTGGGCTATAAATAAGTGGACACACATGCACACACTTCCTACTGGGAAGATATGGACCAGAACAAGGCAGTCACTAATCTCACTGGGTGAACAGCTTAGAGCAGTGTTGAGTAAGTGTTGAGGGAATACAGTCCCATCATCACCACAACAAAATACACACTTCCACTCAGACACACATGTCCTCCATTCATATGGGATTTCATGTGATATATGGCCTGGGGCAACCACAGTCCCGAGTCTGTGGTGATGAAGGAACCTTATTGTTCCTAGCACAGAGGCTGGGCTAGTTTCTGGGACACTGAAATGCCCTAGCAAGTATGTCGTGGGGTCACATGTCACATGACTGACAAAGCCAAGGCTTTTTAAAGATTAGGGGGGAAGGGGCAAATATAGCCAAACTGGGGGTTGTGATATTTCCGCAGGTTGTCTAAGTCACTCAGATCATCTCCCATATCATAAACTTTGGACTGGATTTCTGGATTTCAAATAACAGACAATAAATAAATGACAAACAAATTTTCATCTGTGATGGCCTTAATGAATCACATGGCAAAGACTATTCCAACAAGAGAAAAACCATAATGAAATGCACTGTGATAGTTCCCTGCAATGATGCCAAGTGGGATACAAACTCTGTGGACAGACACTGAGACAGACAAATCAGCAGAGTTGAAGTTTCACTTCCTTTGCATCTGAACTTCCATTAGAGCCTTTTAATATATGTTACAGTAAAAAGTAGCAATACGTACTAATGAGTAGGTTAACATCATT
>JAMQGT020008141.1:0-20297 GCA_024447675.2 Pterophyllum scalare
GCTGAGAGCAGTTAACACCAATAAAAAGCAGAACATGGTATGGTGGACAGGCATTTTTTTCCAAAGACCTCAAAATGAACAGAAACCATCATACACTACATTACAGTCTGAGCCCAAACATACATTTGCTAGTGTGTACATGCAAAAGCGGAACAAAGAGCAGTGAAGTGCAGTTTGCCAAAAGTAGCTGTGACAAAGAATAAAATATGGTTTCACAGGTGCCTTAGGGACACAGAAAAGTATGTTGATTTTGAACCTAATGGTTATTTTAAAGTCTGTAGTAACACATTAAGTTCTGTGCTTTAAGTTCATTCAGAGGTATTAGGTCGCCACATGTTTCTTGTAACCTGACCTTGTAAGTGACCTCTAAAAGGGCATAGCAAGGCTTCAGGGAGTCCACATCCACAGGGACGAGCAGTCGAGGCTCTGCAGCCAGCACAGCCAGGTGCCGCAGGGCCTGCAGGTGGTAACTGCAGCAAAAACAGAAACACCAATACGCATTTGTTTTTTGTTAGTCAAAGGACAGGGATGGAACTCTCCCATTTGTTACAAACATAGAGATAGACAAATAGTCACATTATTCTTCAAAACTGATAAAAGCTTAGTTTTTACTGCAGATGTGTTGTACTGAATTTAAGATTCAGGGTGGCACACCTTAAGGTTGTTATCACCTGTCTCCAGTAGAGAAGTAGGGAGTCTTAAAGTTTTCATATTGTATAAGTAATTCAATTTTGTGAGAAAAATCACCCAAAAGAAAAAAAAAAATAACTGATACAAGCACAAAGAGCATTCAGTGATTTTCAATTTAATAGAAAAATATTTAATTCCACTAAAAGCAACCTGACTGTGTGTACACTAGAGGTCTGTGTTAGCCTTTATAAGCAAAAATCAAAGTATTTATACTTTAAAGGGGGTTACTTTAACTTGCATGGTGCAGCAACAAGTCTGACAGGCGCACATTCAATCACCTGTCCATCACTAATGAAATGGTCACAGAGTTCCCATCTTCATATATTTCTCTCTCTACTTTTTGGAACTTATTATAATTATTTGACGAACCTTTTATTATAAAGTGTGTGTGTGTGTATGTGTGTGTCTCACCGATTGTCAGTGCTGTGAGCAGGGAAGTGTGGGTACAGGGCACACAGCAAAGCAGCGATGGCTGAATTGGAGGTACTCAGGGTGTACCTACAAGACAATATCAAACATTACTTAAAATAAACATTTCATACATGATGGTTTGTAAGCAGAATCAAATTAGTTATACCACTGTGACAATAAAAAGAGGAATGTCTCAGTAATCTGCAAGTCTTGAGCCACCCTTCATTTCTTTATATTTTGCTTTCAAGGAACCAGACTAATGAATTTGGAATAAAACTCGGTGACAACAGGTCTTATGGAGTGATGAATCCAAATTTGAAATTTCTGGTTCAAATTGTTGTCAGTTTGTACAAAGGAGGTCAGCAGAGCGTTACAACAGTGAGCGTCTACGGCCATCTGTAAAACACAGTGGAGCCTCGCTCATGTTTTGGGACTGCATTTCAACCATTGGTCTGGGGGATCTTGTCAAAATTGATGGAATTATGAACACAGTAATCCGCCATGCAATACCACCTGAAAAGTGTTTGATTGGCAATGGCTTTGCTTTTTAGCATGACAATGATCCCAAACACTGGCAATGCAGTAAAAGCATGGCTGGATAGAAAAACACACAACTGAACATTATCAGTCATGGATTGGCCTCCCCAGTGCATGGATCTCAACATTAATGAGGGATCATCTTGACAGAGAATGGAACAAAAGGATGCAAACATCCAAAGAGCTCTGCATGTTCTTCAAGAAGCCTGGAGAACTATACCTGAAGACCACTTAGAGAAATTACAAGAAAGTTTGCCAAGTATTTTGAAAAACGAAGGTTTTCATGCCAAACGTTGACTTTCAAGTTCATTAGAATTGCCTTATATAATGTATCTGCATGTATGTTCACAAGTTTCAATAAATCACTGCACCTATTTCCCATTTTCCTAAAAAAAAAAATATAAAGGAATAAGGAGTGGCTCAAGACTTTTGCACAGTGGGCACACTATACATTTGAACTACCTTGTGCATAAAATTAAAACACATTTTTTCCACATAAACTTTGTGTTCTCTGTTAGTTAAAGCGGGTGAGTGCTATAATCCAGTTAAAACCTTTGAATGCCACAATAGAGCCTCTTAAACATAATGGCTGGCAGTTAAGCATCTACTTGGACTCAACATTATTATAATGACCCCATTAGTCAGACAATAAAGGTTTCTTGTGTCTGGGAGGATACTGAGGTTCAACTGCGATAAAGGACGTTGCTCTTCATTTAATGGCTGCTTAATGATTTTAATTTCTCAAGTCTAGTAGTTCCAAACCTCAGGGTCAGCATGCCCTAAAGATTCATAGAGGGTGTTACAAAATTCTTGAAGCAATTAGACAATAGACAAATAATAATAATCATCCTTCAAGCAAAAAAAACAATCAAACTATTTCCAGCTTCTGAGTTCTTGATCAAGCTAAATATTTGGGGTTTTAGAGTGCAGGAATGACAAAATAATCACATTTGGAAAAATCTACTGGTAAACCAAATTTCTTACTTGTGCTTATAAATTTTTTGTAATACTGGATGCCCTTACTTTACCTCCACAGCCTTCTAATAATCTTGCTCAAAGCTCTGGTTTCACAATAGGCCTTGACATATGGTAAAGGGGAACAAGGACACACAGGATGTCCTTAAAAGTTTCTTACAAGATTTCATGCTTGTAATGTGAAATCTGCAGCTCCATGACTGATTAACTAACAGCAAGATTAGAGACAACTGAAACTTCTCACCATCTGGGCGTCTGGCTGACTGCAGCCTACACTAACAGGGGAATGAAGGCTAACAATCAGTTCTTCTGACTCACTTTCCTTTTGTACTGGGCTTGACATTTTTAAATTCTGCTGAAATGAATGAACTTCCAGGATAAGTAGCCAAAACAAAAAGAAAAAAGAAAAAGAAAAAAAGAAGAAAAATCCACACGAAATAGGAACAACTACCGAGATCTAACTCCAGTTCTGAGTTAGGGATTTTCGTAAATGTCAATGGGGCAAGTATTCATGATACTTTATGTGCTTATTCTTTGTGAATAAACTAACACACACATACTCATGCAAACAGAAAAGCCACAGTCACTTTTGGAATACGGACTAAGCCCTTTTCACACAAACCGTGTACACTGTTGGAAGAACTGGGCTGGGTCCCATTCTCACATTAAGCATACAAAAGGAGACCGTGTGCTTCAGAAGTGTTCTCAACAGTGGAAATACAATATTTTATTCAGACAAGGGTGCTGTACAGATGGAGTGCATAGGACAAACGACCACCAAGTCTCAGTACCTGTCTGCTTCACACATAGGCACAATAGAACATCACACAGTCTTTTGTACTAGCAATGTGGCAGGTTAAAAAATGTTCAGTCTAAAATCGAGCTGTGTCAGACACAGTTTGCATTAATTTTTTTAATTGAATAAATAGGAAGAAGAAATTAAACGAGTAAACAAAGAGGAAGTGAGGTTGAGGAAAAGGGACATACGGTAAATAAAGACTTATGCAAGAGAGACCAAAAGGAAAAACATAAGTGAGAAAATGAATGAGGAAAAATAGAATGGCCATGATGTAATGATCACTGAAATGTGTGGAAAACAAATGTGAATGAAAGATTTTGAATGGAAACAGAAAGACTGAATGACAGAAAGGCAGACAGCAAGACTGAAGGAAACAACACAGTGACATAGCATGACTTTGCTAGCCAGCATGACCCACAATCTCTGAAATGACACGAGACAAAGTACTTAAGAAAATACATGCTATGGTGCACAGCATTCAAACCTGCAGTCCCCACAGTTGTGTGGGCTTTCAGCTGGCAGGTCTAAAATAAAACATGACCTGAATGAAATGAAAAGGTTCATCTGATTATGGCTGTAGGTGGAGAGATGTTTTTGCAGAATGTGATGAGAGAGTGGGAGCTGTTGTTTCTCTTCAAAATACACAGACCAAGGTCAGTGGTTTGAGGAACCTGGTTTGGGTGTGCGTCTGTGTGTTCATGTGTGTATGAATGTCATTCATTATGTGCAACACAGCACTCAAAGCAGACTGTTTGCATTTGTGCAGCTATCCCACGCTGTGTATGTGTTGTATATGGTCTTTCCCAGAAAAAGCAAGGTGAACGTGCGCTTGGATGGATGGATGGATGGATGGATGTATGCAATTATTTGCATCCTGCATTTCAGGTGTTATATGACAGTCCACACACTGAATATAATAGAAACCTCAGAGTCCTCATCAAAGAAGCATGAGCAAAATCCAGAGTGTGTGAGTGTATTTATTTTTTGAAGCAGCAATGTTTGCATGTAGGCCAAATGACTGTTTAGCGGTAATTGCAGAAGTTTAAAACAATGCCCACCTCATTGGTACTTTCCCTGTTGTATCCTGAAATGATTTTTTTTCTACGTAAACATTTGCATTTATCCATGAGTCTATTGTAGAGTATCTTATTCAGCTATACTTGGGAGCTTCATTGTTCTTCAGAAACATCTACATCAATAAGCCATATTGTTGACTTGTGAGATATTTCCCCATTACCTTAAACACAGGAGCTGCAATATATTCTGAGTCACCCCCCACAAATCGTTACACATTACAGAACCAAATTTGTATTCATCTGTGGCAGAAAATAAAATGCAGTAAATAGTCTATTTGTCAAAAAATGATAAAACTTAGAGCCATTAAAAAAAAAAAAAAAAAAGTACGGATAGATAAATAGATAGGTACAGACAGATTATGATTTTATTTTATATATATATATATATATATATATATATATATATATATATATATATATATATATATATATATATGTATGTATGTAAAGTAAGACAAAAAGCAATGTAAGACAGAGTAAGGCATCGTTAGCAAGGAATCTGCCTACAAGAAAACCAGCCTGAACATTTAGGTTTAAGTGAAAAAATATGTTTAGTGAGTACAGAAGATAGTGCAATTTCTATTAACCACTCTACTCCTTTCCTAAAGCTACTTGACAATAGCCTTTTGATTTTCACCCTGAAATAGAACTTCAAAGATAGTATCAAAGATACGAATAGTTATGTGGATTCAAAGTAATTATGCAGAGTGCAGAATATGTTGAGTAAGTTTCTTGTTTTTGTAATCTGCATTGTTTTATACCAGTTTGTTTGAATTGCAATAAAAATATATATTTTACAGTTAAACAAATAAATGATTTGCTGCACGTTGGGATGGGAAAAGGGCCAAATGTCGGTTGTGTGTCTCACCTGCCCCCTCCCAGAAAGAGCAGACCCAGTGCCATGTGATGAGCCATGTGGAAGCCATAGTTCATCTCACCACCAGTCCGCTTGTGGAAGAAACGACAAATCTGCAGAACCTTCAGGTTTCCTGTTCCGGACATCACCATGGACATAGCCAACAGGATCATTGACAGACAGGTCTGCAGGTTGTAAAATGTGTGCTAAAGAAGAAAGAGAAAGAAAAGAGAAAATACAGAACAGTCTAAGGGATCAATCACAGTTATCAACATTTTCCAAAGCGTAAAAACCGTATGATTTTTTTTTGGGGGGGGGGTAACTGCAAACGTACACTTTTCAAAAATGTCAGTCAGAACTATGTAATTTGATCACTGCTGCCTGACCACCAATGCCCGAGGCATCCAATCTTGTTCGCTTGTACACCACTGCGTGGTCTGCAGCGATATGGCCTCCAGACTGGCGGATCAGTTCAAAAGCCTCTTCATATTCTCTAAAATAGGCAATCATCAATTCACAAAAAAAAACTGCGAATGTGGTGCAGCAGATGTGGAAAGCAGCCAAAGCCGCCAGAGATAAATTCAACAAGGAAGTGGAAGCATTGTTCCAAAAATGGAAACAGTAAGCAGTAAACCGCAAAAAAAAGAATGATTTTATTCAGAAGGTATGTACATTAATTCTGCATGTTCCTGGTGTGTTTTCATCTATGCTGGCCTGTATATCTGCGCGTAATCTGGTGATTGGCGACCGTCACCGTTGCCAACTTTTGTGTAAGAAAACTCACTGTCGGCTGTCTCAAAAGTCACTAGAAGTTGCTAAAGGACGAATCGAGGTCTGGGAGGTGGGGTGTCCCCCTCAGTGCTGAAGTGAGGTCCAGGTGATGCCATCGCGTAAGAAGGGACGCAGTATGAGCGCTTTATGTTCACAAAACATGGCGACAGCGGAGTTTTCAGGTTTCCACTGTTGTGTCAAAAAGTGATTTCTGATTTATTTCAAATGTATTATCTTTGCTTATATCTGTAAATAGACTGTGGTGCACAGGATTTATAAAGGGCTTACATGTAGAATGAAGAAATGCCTTTTATTGCAAATATATTTATGACTTTATATTTATGACATTATTGTAGCTACATTATAATCAATCCAGTCCTTTTTGGATAGTCTTTATAGAACAGTAATGTTATATTTGTTGCAATTTCTACAGCCCTCTTGGCCAGATCTCTCGGGAAAAAACACATTTTTAATGTCAATGATAGTTTTTATCCTCCTTAATAAAGAATATATGAAGGTTACTTTGCCAAGAATTGATTTCAGCTTCTAACTTGTGACAGGAGTGTTTAACTCTGCCAAGAATTGATTTCAGCTTCCAACTTGTGACAGGAGTGTTTTATCTCACTCAAAGTGGCGTAACATCATTCAGGACAGATATGTTTAACACATGTTTCATAGATTTTAGGCCAAAAATTAATCTACAGCAATTTAAATAGAACCAATCATGGCTAATTGAAATCAATTCAATTTTATTCATATAGCACCAAATCACAACAAATAGTCACCTCAAGACACTTTATATTGTAAGGTAAAGACCCTACAATTAATTACAGAAAAAACCCAACAGTCAAAACAACCCCTTATGTTCAAGCACTTGGTGACAGTGGGAAGGAAAAACTCCCTTTTAACAGGAAGAAACCTTTGGCAGAACCAGGCTCAGGGAGGGGCAGTCATCTGCCGCAACCAGTTGGGGCTGAGGGGAGAGACACTGGACAAGAGACATGTTGTGGAAGAGAGCCAGAGATTAATGATAAGTAGTGATTAGATGCAGAGTGGGGTATAAACAGTGTGAAAAGAAACACACAGAATTCCATCAGCAGCCTAGACCTATTGCAGACCTATAATTAAGGGATGGTTCAGGGTCACCTGATCCAGCCCTAACTATAAGCTTTATCATAAAGCAAAGTTTTATGCCTAATCTTAAAAATAAAGAGGGTGTCTGTGTCCTGAATCCAAACTGGCAGAAGAAGGGGCTGAAAGCTGAAACTTTTCCCTCCCATTCTACTCTTAAGTATCCTAGGAACCATAAGTAAGCCAGATGAAATTGATGTGTTTCATCTGGTTTCATGGATACATAAAGCTGGGTATCATCTGCATAACAATGAAAATTGATGCAGTGCTTTCTAATAATACTGCCTAAGGGAAGCATATAGATAGTGTAAATAAAATTGGACCTAGCACAGAACCCTGTGGAACCACATAATTAACCTTAGTGTGTGAAGAAGACTCCCCATTTACATGAACAAATTGGAGTTTATTAGATAAATATGATTCAAACCACTGCAGTGCAGTACCTTTGATATAATTAAAGGTACTGCACTGCAATTTTATGGCAGTGCAGTACCTTTGATGGCATGTACAGTTTGTGTACATGCAGTGCAGTACACATTCACATTCAAATCAATTTACTGCAAACTATAAATTCTAATATATAGGTATATCTGTTCATTACAGGGTGTACCCTGCCTCTCGCCCTATGACAGCTGGGATAGGCTCCAGCCCTCCCACGACCCTGAAAAGGATAAGCGGAAGAGAATGGATGGATGGATTTTTATTAGTGCAACAATACAATGTTGTAACAGATCGGAAAGAGTATATTTGATACCAAGATTGTTTATTACTGTGTCAAACTTGTCATTCTTACACTGGTCAAAGATATCAAAGATAAAAACACTCACAGCACCCACAGCAGCTGTACCAGCAACTGAGATGATTGTCATCTGGGTCCTGGCCAAGTTAAAGAGGCAGTCAAAGGCATCAGAGTTGGCAGAGCCAGCAAAGCGTAAGCCAAGTGCCAAACAGGCCCCAGCTGTAATGTAGTCTTGGGCTTGGCTAAGAGAAACGATTACAATTAAATGTCATAATTCAATTTATAACATCAGGTGATGTTTTTGGCTTACATACTTACGCCATTGTCTCCATGTTAATGTCCTCTGAAGGGTCAAAAGTCCCCCTCATGATCTGAAAACAAAATGAAGGTTGAAAACAAAATACAGACATGAGTGGTCAGGTTTCAGGAGTAACAGTTTTATTCATACTTTCCACTAACAGTATTTAACTTAACAGAACACTTACAAAATTCTCTTGGAAAATCTATGAAAATGGAATGTAAACAAGTGGGGAAAAAAATAAATAAAAAGTATTTAAAAGATATTAAAAAACATTATAAATCTGTATATATAGCTGACTGGCTATTCAAACCTGATTACAATGACAATGAAGTGTTTTGAGTGTGCCATGGTCCTGGTTACAAGTATTTATTACCATTCAAAATACAAACCAAATGTTTTTTTGGGGGGGTGGGGGGTGTGGGGGGATATATTTATATTCAATCCAATCCAACATCACCGGAGCAGTGTTTCTCAAACTGTGGGGTGGGCCCCCCTGCTGGGGGATAAAGCCACTGCAGGGGAGTTGTGGACAACCAGAAGAAAAAAAAAATATGGCGTGAACCTAAGCTGAATCCCATAATACTGAGCTGAATGCTTTTTAAATGTTTAACACAAAGTCTTTCTTGGTAGCTGTCCAACAAAAGACAATCTGAAGTAACTGAAACAGTATGAGGTGGACAGCCTTGCTCCTCCACTGCAGTTGGTGAAAATATTGATGAGATGTTTCCATGTTGCATTTTATTCAGATAACCTTCCTGTTTTTGAAACAGTACTTTTTTTGTTTATCCACTACTCATGTAAACTATCCAGCTGTCTTTGGGTGCATTACTACAGTATGACTACAGAACAGGCGAAAACACTTTTATGAACTGGATCTAGCTAGAGTCATTATGCTGTTACAGCAATTACCAAGTACCAAAATTAGTGCATTTTCCAACAAAATAAGCCACCAGAATTGGACAAATTAGTAAACTGAAAAACGTGCCTCTATCTACACAAATTAACCAAATATCACAAAGGGAAATTTATGACAAGTTATAGTGACTTGTTGCAGGGACTGCAGCACCGTGGTTCTAAGCATGTCCACTCAATCCTGTACATGTGTGTGTGTATTTTCTCACCTGGGGGATGTTACTCTTGACCCAGTTAGTATTAGGAAGGATTTCATCCCACATGATAACACACCGAGCCAGAGTCTTTAGGAGTAGACAGTGAAGAAGAAGAGAGGCAGGTATATCAGATTAAAAAAAGAAAGGTGGGGAAAAAATGATCACACACAGGAAAACACACAGAGCTTATGCCACACTAACCCTCAGCAGCAGAAACTCCGGCTTAATGAAGTCCAGGAGGAACAAAGTATCTGGAGGTTTCAGCCAATCAGCAATCGACCTAGTGGACGCAACCCAGATGAGAAAAGGGAGTGTTAATACCTTCTTTCAGCACCCTCTCAACCAACAGACAGTACCAGATAAGCCTTAAAGATGACAGGAACCTCTTAACCATTAGATGGATGGGATTTGGAAGAGTCTCATTCTGCTGTAGCTTAATGTCACAATTTTTCATTACATAGGTTATGATGCTCCAATTACAGTTCACACAGAAAAGAAGTAGTTCAAGCCAAACACAGCACACTTTGGCCATTTCAAGGAAACACACCATCAGAGCAATTGCTGTGGAGTGATTCTGTACCCCTTTATACAGTTTGCTGTTCACAATTTTATATAAGTATATATGTCTTTTTTAGTATTCTACATGGTTTTATGTTTCTTAATAAAATAAAACATTTCTCAAAAAACAAATCTCAGTTTGTGCAGGTCAGCAGGCGTATCATTTACTGTACTGTGCAAAATATTTAGGTTCTTTAAGGCATCATTTTCAAGACATGGAATAAACCTAGTCTCAGACTAAAAACTTTTTTAACAGAGAGCTTCACTGAAATTCCATGTCTCTGAAATAGACTGTAATTTCACACCTGAGGGACGTTTGATCAAAATTTATTCTGCAGCATGAGGATAACTCCAAACATAAAGGAGTCATAAAGGAAGCAAAAACAATTTCAATGACAGAAAGAACAAGAAGCAGCAAAAGAGAACTGACCTCATGTGCCAGGGGTAAATAAAGTATTACATCAATAGAATAAAATCTCAGAAAGGATACATTTCACAGAAAACTGTGTAGCCTCCATGAACCAATTCATGTGTAAACTTCATAGAACAAGCTTTGTACTAAGTACCTTGAAAGACTGCACTAAGAGAACATTTTTTTTAAACTTTGGCATTATCTTTTCTTTTAATGCCAGTTGCACAGTACTGATATAGAAATATACGAATAAAGTGAAGAACACAAAATTTGCACATATATATCAAATATGTAAGATGATAGACAATACTAGAATTATGTAAGAGATTCATAAAAAATGCACCCTTAACAGAAAAGGTAGCTGGTAGCAGCATTCAAACTGGTCAACACACAGAAAGCACAAAAACTGAAAGCGATTTTCTTTTCTCACCTGTTGTTGGTCTTGAGGTAGATCATAGCGAGGGCTAACGTGGCCCCTGGACATGTCACATCTACATTTATAGTGTCACCCTCCTGAAATGACCATTGGTAAGGTTAATTAGTTAACTAACAAATCCAGTGCACTACTTCATGCTACAAATATAATCAAATCATTTTGTGAAACTTCATCTAAAGAGGTGCGCGTACTAATTCTCTGTAATTCAATGATTGTGTAATATTGTTTAATCAAACTGCTTTAGAGATGTCTCAGCTTTGACATTGGCCCATGAGACAAAGTCAACACTAAGCTGAGAGTGAACCCCAACCAATACTAATATTGGAAAGATATATATATTTTTTAATGAGATTTGGTTGCCAAAGGAAAAACAAATACAACAGCACGTACTGAAAAAAGACAAGAGCCATGGAATAGTTCTTAAGATGCAGTTGTTATTTCAGGGCAAAATGCTTTAGTAGTTATACAGTGACAGTTTTCAGTATTATTATATTAAACGGAAATAACACTGCTACACTGTTACAGTGAAGACAAAAAAAAAAAGAGGGATTCATTCATCTACCTTGATTTGGTAGCTGGGGGATTTGTGCCTCTCCCGGTTGGCCCCAGCCTGAGCTCTGCGATGGCCCCCAACCATGTACTGATACAACTGCTCAGGCACATTCAAGTCTGTCATCCCAATCAAATTGCTGCCATGCTACAAGAAGAAAGAGGGGAGGGAGGTAAGTGATGGAGAGAGAAGGATGATGAGAGAAGATAAATGAGAAATGAGAAAAAAGGCAGACAGAAGTCAATGTAAAACTTCTTTTGTTTATTATAATAATAATAACAACAATAATAATAATAGTTTTTTACTATTAAAACAAAAAAATATAAAAAAAAATTGTGTGTGACTTACCCCCAGACAGACCATACCCAGAGCGAGTCCAGCTGCTAGTGAATAAGACTCTCTGTCTGTACAGTATTCCATCTCTGGTCCAGGGGGTCGGCCTGAATAACAGACAAAATTTTACCATCTATGCACATAAAATAAAGTGAAACAGAAATAAATAAATACATTAAAAAAAAGTGAGACAGCATGCAGAGTTTAATATTGACCAACAAACAAATCAATATCTATTCAAGGAAAGAATTCTAAGGTAAGTAATTTCAGAGCAGCCCAACAGAGACTTATCGTGTTATCCATGGATACGGTTTCATGCTTTTCTTGTGTTTTCTACATTGTCTGATTGAACTGCTGTCGTAATTGCTCTTACTCCTCTCACATATGTGACATGCAATAACTGTGACAAAGAAATAAAGAGCAGAAAATGGCAGGTAAATTTGTTTAATCAATTGATTAATGTAATCAAGGATTTTTTTCTCACATTTTAATGAGAGATACGAATATGTTAAAATGCATTTTGTAATTGAAATGATAGTCTGAAACCTGTTATGGGTATTGGGGGGGGGTTGTTGTTGCTGCTGCTGCTGCTGCTATCGTTCATTTACTGAGTAAAATTCATATGGGGCCCTTTAACAGTTTTAAGCATCTCTGATTTAAACTTGTTGATCTCTTTTGTGAAAGGGTCTCATTGTGTTGTCTTTTTGTGTACACACACACCTACCTATCTCAGACAGCAAGACTTCAGCATTGTGTCTGTGGCCTGTTCCTTGGTACACCAGCCCAATGCCAATTACAGCTGCAACCTGAAGAAAAGAACAGAAGAAATGTTAAACTGAATGTTTAATTTTTGTGAGTGCTTCGGTAAGCAACTGCAGATCATCATGGGAAGAGACACAAATCCCTTTGGGGTTGCAACAGGAAGGGCATTCAGCATAAAAAATCTGACAAATCAAACATGTGGCGCTATCTGCTGTGGCGACCCCTTGTGAAGGAGGGAATGGCCGAAATTAGCTGCTTCTCCTTCATACATACTCACTCTTACCTGAACATTGTGGGGGACGTCCAGCTCAGTGGAAGTGGGTGGGAGAAGAGCAGGAATGTGTATACTAAGCAGGCGCGTAATCGACATGTCCATGGTGCCCAGTTTGGCAGAAGACACACCCAGGAGAAGCCCAATGCTGGTCATTTCATGGCCCTGACAGGCACAGAGGCAGACAGATGGTAAATCACAACAGAAACAGCATCAGCAGTTATCAGTAATAAGCAATAACTTTCTAATATGTCCTACATATTGCAAAAGCTGCAATTTTTCAAACAGATTTTCTTCAAATAGCTGTAAAATATTTCAAATAGTTGTATGCACATACGTTTTATAAAATGTAGACGAGAATTTTTTTAAGCTTTGCAATGTAATGTGTGCTTTTGTGCAATGAACACCTGCTGCAGAAGAACAAAAAAAACTTCCAGTCTAACTGGCTCCAACTGTGACTCTGGTATCCAAGATGTTTATTCAGGTTCCATCATGAATGACAGTTTTCATTAGACCCCTGTGTGCATGTATGTCTGACAGACCACATACGTGTTTTAACACGAACAGCATGAAATAAATGAATACAGTGTGAAGTAACAGCCGGGACCTTAGATGTCTATGAGTTGTTCTAAACAGTGCTCAACAGCAAGGCAAAATCATGAAAATTTAAGATTCCAGAATTATGGATCTTTAAAATACTACATAGATTTATCCTGTGGTAACGTGCAATACTCAACTCCTAATTTGAGAATTAGGTTAAGGTGAACTACTGAAGTAATTAAAATCAGTTCCACCTCAGCAAGCTACAATAATAAAACACTGCAGGTGTGTCATCCTAACAGGTTCACAAATCAAATTATTGTGATGAATAGACACTCACCAGCCACTACGTTAGGTACACCTGTTCAACTGCTCATTAATACAAATAACTAGTCAACCAATCACATGGCAGCAAGTCAATGTTTTTAGACACGTAGCCATGCAGTTCTGGGTGAAAATGTCTTGCTGAGAATGGTCAAACTGCTTCAAACTGATAGGAAGGCAACAGTAACTCAAACAGCCACTCATTAAAACTAAGATATGCAGAAGAGCATCTCTTAACACACAACATGTTGAACCTTGAAGTAGATGGGCTACAGCAACAGAAGGCCACACCGGGTGCCACTCCTGTCAGCTGAGAACAAGAAACTGAGGCTACGATTTGTATGGACTCACTGAAAGTGGTGAAGAGAAGATTGGAAAAACGCTGCCTGTTGAGTCTCGACTTTTGCTGTGACATTTGCATGGTAGGTCAGAATTTGGCAAAAACGATACAAGAGCATAGATCAAACCTGGCTCATATCAACTCAAATCATGGCCAAATGGTGGATTCAAACCCTTGTCCTTCTTATTGTGTGCCATGCTACCTAGGTACAATCACATTTTTTCTAAAAGCACACATGTCAAAATATATTAGCTGACAAATACCCAGGACAACAATAAAATAACTAAAAGTGAAAGGTGGAAAATGAAGTCTCAATGTAATGACTGGATTACTTTTAATTCTCTGGTGGATTAACTGACAACTGATTTAAAATGTATACAAACTAAACTTTACTACTTTAATCATCTAAGATTATATTCTTAAAAAATATTCTGTTTTGCATGAACATCAACACTGATCATTCAAACGAGGTACAGACAGTGAAAGCTCCAAGAAAACCCAAACACCAAGTACAGTGACCCAGTTTTTGTTTGTAAAAAGCTGAAGCAAACTGGAATGCTTAAAAAGATGACACACACACACACCTCCAAATTCTTTTTAAAACCACAGTCATAAACAATTCTAGTGAATTCTAATCCACAGTATGTAAGTGCAATTCTCTTTTACAACAAGAATAGAAACTGTGAGAAAACCACTTGCAACAAACACGCTTCAACCACGTTCATGACTTTCATTCACACTGAAAGCCATGTCGGCTCCACACCACTGTGACGTACCATCAACTCTGCATCGTTCACTGCAGTGCAGTTGAATCATAAATGGTAAATTAGTGTGTGTGTTGAGCTGTGGATAGCAGTTTCTGAGCCTATATTTTAAAGGATCAGTCCGTTAGGAGACTATGAGATACTGTATGGCTATTTTGGAGTGTATAATTTATAGTTTAAAAAAATAAATATATACTGATGGATGGCCTATATCAGGGAAATAAGTTCCAAGCTTCACCAGCAAAAATCTTTTAAAACTAGAACTCCATAGAGAGAGAGAGCAGAGTAATTAGGGCTGACAAGACAGTTAATGTGATTTAAAATCTTTTTTTTTGGGGGGGGGCACTTTATCATCAACCACAGTTTGAATTTACACTTAATCAAAGATCAAAACTCAAAATGGGAACTGGAAATGAATCAGTCTTAAACCCAGATACTCAGTGTAGATGTGGTTTAAAGGCTCAGGCTCATCTTCAAATGCACCTTGACACAGACTTTTAAAATTGAGCAAAAAAAACAAACTTGCCTTGCAGCATCCTGTTATTTTTCTCACCTGAAAGTGGGAAGGACTCGCCTCATTTCTTAGTTCTCAGAAGGGAAAGTTTCATTTTGACTAGCTGCCTAGCTATGACTCATGTTTATGTATAAACTGTATTTAACTTCGCATTTGTTTTCATCTTGTCATTTTTTTGTAAGTTGGGTGTATGCGTGAGAGCTGCAAGCTCCAAATTACTGCAAGAAAACAGAATTATAGCAGAATTTGTGCCAAACTGAGCATTAAGGAAGAAAGTATTTTTTGAGTCTAGAATATCACATCTACCTATGTACATTTGTGGGATTATAAATTAAATTACTATTCTAACTTTGTAAAGTAAAACTCAACATGAGAAACAAATACTTTGCTCCTGTACATGTAAGTCCATGTGTAGATAGTTGTGCACCTTAGTGAGGTAGTCGTGTATGTTGAGTGTGGCCAGCTTGGTGAGGTGTCCATTGAGTCCCAAGGCCATAAGGAAGCCTGCATACTCATTAGCTAGCTCAGGGCTCTTTGGCTTGTTGTAGGCAATCCAGGCTGAGTCCACCTTAATAAACAAAAAAAAAAAAATTAAAGTAATATAAAGTAATAATGTACAACACTAATACATGTGTTTGCTGCAAGAGAGTGAAATGATTTACATTCCATGTTTAAACAGCTTTCTATGGGTTTGAATGCGTATTTCCAAAATTAAGATTTCATTTGTGCTCAACAAGGGAATTTTTAATACCCACTTACCATCATACTGACCAAAGAATAAAAAATATCACTGAACCAGATCGTCAGTGACATAGTAGCTCAATGGGCTCACGATCCATCACAATTCACATGTTATGCCCATAAAACGACAACTGTGACCTTGACACATTAGGCGATCATTGTGTGCAAGATTCACTAAAATCTGACTGAAACTCTAGAAGGTGCCATTCTTGTGAATTCTGGAGGAACAGACAACGGTTGCCTCACAATGACAGTAGCTCACCGGTCTTTCTGCCAGAGCCAAAAGCTAAAACCAGTTGAGGGCTATGAATATTTACCAAGTGCTTAATTTTGTTTGCATCAATATCATATTTTGTCAGTACTCACCAATATGTGGAATAAGTAGTAATTAAACATAACATTAAGCAGGATGATGAGCACAAAATGCAAAGATTAATAAAAATTTTAAAGTTTTACATTTAAGGTTAATGTAACAAGGCTGGATAAAATTGTAGGTGTGAAAAAAGCTAGCCAGTTTTAGCTAAAATATCATACAAAATTACAGCTAGACCTATGAGAAAAATTTGTAAATACAATGTCAAATTTTTTAAAATAATCTTTCTTGCTTTGATCCAATGTTTTTTTTAGTGCAATTCTGAAATCAGTCAGTCAACATGGCCTTTAGATCCTCAGATTTATGGGCATTTTAGCAAGCTGGTGATGTCTCACTTGAGTTTTCAGAGTGTAGAATCAATAGCAATGCCTCCAAATAAACTGGGAAATTACAAAACTAATTATCATTTGTAGGTATTTACAAATTAAGAGATTGACTGATTGATTAAAAGGTACCGCTGCACTGATTTTAGGTCACACCTGTGAGGCAGGGGCAATTTTAAGTCCAGCAGCCACTCCATTATGAAAACTGGGCCAGCTGGTCATGTTGGGAGGAACATCAATGTTTCCACTGTTTAGATCTACCACAGTATTCCTTGGAGGGGCGCGGCCTGGAGAAGAAAAATAAAAATGGAAAATAATCTGCAAACACACGTAGTTATTAAATCATTAACACTCTTAAAATTTAGAATTTTTTTTCTGAATTAAACATAATTACACAGAATATAAATTTTTCCTTCTAGCTTATTAATAATTAATAAAGCTTATTAATAAAGCTTAAAAATAATTTTTATAATTACACAAAATGTTGTTATCTTCCTATTAAATAAACCATCTACAAATTTCCATTTTCCCTTCAACTTGTTCCAGATTTAATAATTAAAACTTAAATTACCTGTGAGGTTGAGTTTTGGGACAGGTAAAGGTTCAGTCGGTACAGGGTGATAGCAGAAGAGAGTGAAGAGGCCTCTGCCAACTGGCAGGGCCATGGTCCTCTGACACAACTGCAGGAGTCTATGGAAGACAAAGACGAAAACTATGGAAACAGCACACTCCCAAAAATGTCATAGCTGACAATAAGTCACAGCCAAGAACTTAAAAACTTTATGATATAGATTAGGGAAGAAGAAAGACAACAGAGTACAGAGATATACACTATACAGATGAGGACAAAATTGTTAGCCCCCCTATGAAATTTAAATTTTTGTCAAAATTTTCCCAAGTGCGTTTTTAATCAACATAGCATTTCTAAACACACTAATTTTCTTTAGAAAGCATAAAACTAAAAACCAACCATTTGTATTGAATCATGGCACAAACCACTGCTGTGCAATGATGTGCTTTAACTTTGCAATGCTCAAAGCTCGTAAATAAAAATTATGTCTTCATCTGTATATGCCTTTTCAAACCTGGTGTTTTTCTGTGTTTCAAGACCAAAAGGTGATCACAACACACATAATACACACATACATTATACTCACTTGTTCTCTTTCTCCTCAATGTATTCATGGTCAGACACCTCTGGTAGTTGGACAACACTAACCCGGACAGGCCTGGAACTCTGCAGAAGCCTCCTGACCTCCTGGACCCTCAGATCCTGACTCCAGATCAGTGCTGTGACCTGATGAGAAGAAGGCATACATATCAGAATTTTTCCCAAAAACTCCTCTTAAAGTAGCACTTAGTGAGGCAGAATAAAGATAGACTAACAATCCAAAAAAAATGTTAATCCATTCTTTTTACCTCTTGAATGATGTCTGACATGCCATCTTCTTCCTCATCTGCTTCTGTAGTTGCAGGAGGTTCCAAGGACAAACCTGAACCTACAGACTGGGGACGCATGCAAATGATGCAAATTTTAAAATTTTCAAAAGGAAGAAAAGAAATATTTTCTGACTTTAAAACCTGTGGAGACTGAAATAAAACTGGATTTTTATTTTAGTCTAAATAATCAAGTTTGTAACTTATTTTCTACTCACAGGTTTGCTCTTGGCAAGAGTCATTTTGTGGGCTTGTTTAGTAAGGTCCTGTCGTCCAATCAGTAAACAGACCTCCTCAGACCAGTCAGAACATGGCTGCTCCCGGCACCGATAGATGGCCTCTCTAATAGGCAAAGCCACACCAAAGGGGACTGACTCCAAGTCCTTCAGGGTGAAACCTAAACCAGTGAAAATTGCTTATTTATTTTTTATTTTAACACAAGGAACATTCTGATTTAGAGGCTGCATACTTTAAGCTTACCAAAACAGGTCGACAAAATTCAGAAGCTCCTACAACTGTTGTATGTACATGCTGCCATTATTAAGTCATCATGAACATTAACCAATAAAAACTTACAAATGTTGGACTGTAACCTATTTTACAATAAAAAGTTAAAAAAAAAAAAATTTATGAGTTTGTTCACACAGCATCCAGCTGTGAGAAAGCAAGCTCTGACTGGTTTCAGTGGACAGGTGTGAATGTGTAAATCTCCATGTGAACCACTGTGAGGCTGAAAAAGAGGATATGGCTTTAACATACTTTCTCAATATAGATACAAACTGAGAAAAAGGGCATGCTTCTCTTACCCTGTGAGGTGAGCCAGACCACCAGCTGCTCAGCCAAATTCTCACTGGAAAACTTCATTTTAACACTGCTCTGCCTAGAAAACATTAATACGGAAAGAAAAAAAATGTAATTTACTTATTAGCTCTAAAATGTATTTTTGCAAGATGGCCTTTAGGTGTGCATTACCAAAAGGAAAAAACCAAACAGGCATTTTACTGTGATCCTGTGTGCCATAATTCATTTTAGCTGCTTCAATACCTCAAAAAAAAAAAAGCCTGAAATTTAAAAGTTGTTCCTCTCATTCTTGTGAAATAAATTACCTTCTTAATTGGGGTTCAGTGGCACATGACTTCTGGCCTGATGACGATGCGGGAAAAAACAGAGAGAAAAAAAAAGATGACGCAGATGAACAGTAAGGAAAAACGGTCAACAGATTCACAAATCAGGCTCATCACTTTTTCTCAAATACTTAAGGAAACTGCGGAGCTCTTAAACATATTAAGGCATATGGCATTTGTTTATTAAAAATAGCAACATTGCACTCAAAAATGTCGCTCTGGATTCTCTGGAGTCACTCCCCTTTCTTTCTGTGTTACTGGGCCCCAAAGCAGGAAGCTAGGGGACTGGCAGGTAATAAATGCACACAAACATGCAAGCCCACAGAGAAACACACAGTGCAGGATGCAAAAAAAGAAAACTAAAATTATGTTTGAGGCTAGTCACTAACAAACCTGCAGAAAGCTTGGCCAGGTACTTTGATACATCTGTCGAAGTAGCATTTTCATCTCCAATGACATAGAGAGCATAGCTCTGGAAAAAATACAGATTAAGAGGAGAGATGTTAATAGAATACAAAACCACAGAGTACTTAAAAATTCTTGCAAACCAGATAAATAAATTACATTTACAGTGAAGAGTGGTTATATTTTCTACAGAAATAACCCCCAAAAAATAAAATAAAATTCAAACATGATCAAATGTTGTGTGAACTCTATGAACTAATGTGATCAGAGCTCTTGTATGAAAGATCAGATGCAAGTTCAACACCTTAATATTCATGTGCGTGCATGACCGTAGTAAAGGAGGGGGGAAAAAAACAAACTTTTCTTCGGGAGGCATTTTAGGATTATGAGGAGGGGTACCAGAGAGCTACCTCACTTGCCATTTGTACTGTAATAGCATTATTTTTCCTACTGCAGATTCAGACAGAAGTGCCCATCACAATATGAACCAGTGCAAAGTAAGGAAAAATTGTGTGATGGTTAAAAAAAAGAAAAAGAAATGTAGCTCATAATCAAAGCACATAAATGTGCAAACAGACATGATCGTACGACAGTCCCTCTTTGTATCCATGTCTCTCTCTCGAGGACTCTTTAAGAGCACAGTGTGTTTGATATGAAGCATCAAAACTTGGGCTCTTCTTATTCAGCACTACATA
>JAMQGT020008142.1:0-36089 GCA_024447675.2 Pterophyllum scalare
TAGTGGAACACGGAAGTTGTTGTAATTCAAACACTGATATGTCGATTCTGCACCAAACTTCACAAGTGTGATAAGGACCCACCCCTGCACACATCCGTATGACATTATTGACTGACAGTCGCAGCCGCCACCTAGTGGAAACAGGATTCCAATGACGCATCCAATCTGCACCAAACTTCACAAGTGTGATAATGACCCACCCCTGAAGTCATCCACAGGACATTATTGAATGACAGTCAGAGCGCCACCTTGTGGAAACACATAGATTAACAGCAATACGCAACTGGAACCAAGTAAATATGAAACATAACACTGATTGCTTAACACAACCAGTTATAGTTAAATAAAAATAAAAATGCACAAATTAAAGTTTAAAAACTCTTAATTTGAAAGCAGACTGTTAAACTTAGCTTTTCCTTACTTTCTCTCATATATTGTTACACTGATGGAGGCTTTTATTAAGCATGGCCAAAGTTTCAAATGATGAGGTCAGCATATATTTCAGTAATTGCTGCGAGACAAGACTTTAGACAGACTGCTCTTTTTTTTTTTCTCCTTCCCCTGCTCTTGGATCTTCATCAAAGACCAAAGAGAGCCGATATCCCTAATATGGTAATTTCAGGCTCACAGCTCTCAGGCCCCACTGACTGGCTGTTTAACCCTTTTGTTTGCATCTGGCAGCCAATCAGAAGAAAGTTGGCCTAAGGAAGGGAACTAAAATATCTTGTTTCAGACAGAATGGACCAAAGGCCCAGCATAAGAACAATAAGGATTACTCTGAACTTTGAATCGTAGAAAGCTGCCCTAAAGTCCAAAAATAAATGTGTGGCATTGGAATTGCGCGCTCTTGTGTGTGGTGGTGTTTTTGGTTTGTTTTAGGCCTTTTATTAAGCAGTTAACATTAAAGTGTGCCCTTTTCTGATAGGCAAAAGAAAAGGACGAGCAGTGGAGTATGAAGTATAAGAAGCTGCTTGATGACAGTCAAGAAATGAGGTAAGCTGTGTGTTGTGTTTTTTTTTTTTCCTCAGTTTTGTATAACATCAGTTTTTAAAGATATTTGAACTTAATGTTTTTTTTCCCCTCACAGGAAAATAATAGCTGAATTTGAGCTTATGATTGCAAAAATGATGGGTAAGTTAATACAGTGCACATGTTATGCTCGTCAGGAGAGTTAATGATGTGTGGGGTGTTTTTATTTTTAATTTAAAATTTCCTTCCACTGGTCAGCTGATCAAGAAAAAGAGAGGGAGGTGGCCCAGGTGAAGCTCAATGCAGCTCTGCTGGAGAAGGAGCAAGTGGCCAGCGACCTGAACGCCATGGAGAGATCTTTCTCCGAGCTTTTCAAGAGGCTGGAGAAGTACAAGGAGGTTATAGAGGGTTATAAAAAGGTCTGTCCATGGAAAGCGGCCATAAGTGTTTGCTATAATTTCTGATTTTTAAGAACACTTATAAGTGGTGAAATATTTTCTGCATCCTTTACCTAGAATGAAGAGACTCTGAAGTCTTGTGCGCAGGACTACCTGGCAAGGATCAAAAAGGAGGAGCAGCGCTACCAAACGCTTAAAGCTCATGCCGAGGAGAAAATTAGCCAGTAAGAAATTCTTGCCTTTCGTGTTAAAGCATCGGGAGACTTGCAGTGATTAACTTTAATTGATTTCTCATCATCAGTGCAAATGAAGAAATAGCTGATGTGCGATCCAAGTACAAGGCCGAAGTATCTGCACTCCAAGCACAGCTGCGCAGGGAACAGCTGAAAGTACAGTCACTGGAGAAGAGCCTGGACCAGAGGGCAAGTGAACATCTTATGTATATATTTGGGGTGTGTGTGTGTGTGTATATATATGTATATATTTATTTATTTAATGTTTCTTGTGATCTCTCATTTCCTTCCTTGTTACAGGAGAAGGAGGCAGAGGAGCTCACCAAACTTTGTGATGAACTCATATCCAAAGTCCAGAAGGGCTGAGCTCACTTGTAAATACTGTTTTCATTGCTTCTATTCTTTATCTTATGTCCAAATCATCTTGTGTAGTGTATCGTTTTTCTTTTTCAATGTTATAAAACTGTTTGAAAAAAAATTTAATAAAAAGGATTACATGATTTATTGATTTGGTGATCATCTTTGTGTCAATTTTTAGTTTTGCCTACATGCTCCATATGCTCAGTAATCACTAGAGGGCAGTGCATGCCTTCATAATTGAATCTTATCTGGATTTTGCATTCAAAGCATTATTTATGGGCATGGAAATGACATGGCCTTTTGATTCTTTGAAGAGCATCTGCTTTAAAAACAGGCCGTTCAGCGCACTCAGCTGTCATCTGTCTGGAGCCAGAGCTCATCTCCATCCTGCAGTGCTTACAGCAAAACAAGCGCTCACCTGATACAATGCTCCCCTTCTTTCCTGGGCAATCACAGGGTCCTGTCACATCACTCCCACAGCAGGACAATGCACTTCCTAAATGGTGAAAGGAAATCCTACCTAGATTTGAGTTGAATGAGGTGGTGGTGGTGGTGCAGACTAGATGTGGGGTGGGGGGTCAATTCACTTAAATGAGAAAAGATGCTGGTTGTTTGGTGTAGTCTTGCAGGGGCCATCACTCATCTAAAGCAACTGTGAGACTGCTCTTGTGTCTGTACAGTATCTATTCAGTCATTCATCCCAGCATGTTCTGTCCCTCTGCTGGCTGCCCTCTGTGTCACCCTTAGCGGCCACTTTAACCCAATCAAAGGAAGAAAGCTGACCTGTGTGCCCTGATGTTTCATGAAGGGTATTGGGACTTCTACACCTTCATTAGTGCACACTACAGCTTTTAAAGAACACCCAAAATCCACTGATCTTCTGAATGTGACTGTTTGTTTGTTTCTGGCCATTTAATCAAACTATCAAACATTCAAACTTTCTTTTTAAACCTTAAACAGAGTACATCATATAAGATTGTCAAATACAACCAGTTACATACAAAAATACCTAAATATTGACATGAAGTAAATGTGAATAAACTGGGTGGCAATATTTAACAATGTACTATACACAACAATGTAATAACATTACATAGACATGTAAAATGCTTTGCTCTGAAAAATAAACCTTTGATACATTTTTTTAGCAAAATAAATTAAATATTCATGACTCAGTTTGATTATAAATGACTACAGCTTCATGAACTGTGGTTGGATAAAGCTGCTGTCAACGAGACTTCTGGATTGTGTCAACATACTACTGGGTACTGATGGGAAGCTACCAAAAAAAAAGTTAAAAAATGATAACGTAGACCAATACAGTTAACATGGAAATGTAAGTTATTCTATCCCTTGCAGTCTTCAGCAAGGTTTTCATGCTGTTAAAGGCTATAAAAACTTCCCAGTCGATTCTTTTAACAGGAGTGGGGGGTGGAGAAAGGTAATATGAAAGATAGTGGTCAGCATTCCCACCGTAATGCATCTTTAACAAACAAAAGGACAACCTGAGTAGGAGCATAAAACCAGCCCTTTTGTAAATCTTAAGTACCATTTTCATCTCTGCGCTCCAACAGCTGATCATGTAAAAGACAAAGACCAAGCTTCCACTTAAGAAAATGGAAGGTTCATCTGATCAGGAAGACCTTTAAGCTGGTCCTAATAGCTGCTATTAATCTCACACTTTGCAAAAAAAAAGTCCTGTTACTTCTTTGTATTAAGTGCCCCACAAAGAGTAATCCATTTTTAGTGGTGTGAGAATCTGACAGGTAAAAAAAAAAAAAAAAGAGCACCAAATATGGAAGTTTTTATGTAATAACACAAGGTGTGTTTCACTGGCCACTGTTTTTCCACACATTTTCCCAACAATGTCCAGCTGTGAGAAGACAGCTTTTGAAAAAAAGTAATGCCAGGCGAGTGTCGCTCCGGAGCTGCTTTTCAGTCCACGGCTCAATGTCCGTACTGGAGGAGTTCAAAGGGAATATTTGGTACTAACACTGAAAATGAATGTGCTGATGCTGATGTACTTTGCCGTCCACATGGGAGTGAGTGTGTGTGTGAATGTCTGTGTAGATTTTAGGGTAGATTTTAGCAGGAATTGTTGGTCCTCCCTGGCTGAGGAGGAGCTGCTGCTGCGCGAGGTACTCCTCATAGTTCATGGACGTCACACAGTCTTTCTCGGGGCTGGAGGAGCTGGACGAGGGAGCCACGCAGCCCCTGTCCCGCTCCCGATAGGGCAGCCGGTGGGAGCTCTGCAGTACCTGTGCGGTCGGGGAGCTGGGAGGGGGACAGTGTTTTCTGCTCTGGCAGAACCACAGCAGCACTGCGCCAAAGATGAACACTATTACTGCAGGGATGCCAATGATGACAGGCCAGGGGAGGGAGCTGGAGGCTGGCGAAAACATGGGCGTCATGTGAGGCTTAGTGTCTGCAAAAGAAAACAAGGTGCCAACTCTTAAATGTTTCCATACTTTGTTGTCTTTCTGCAAACAAATGGCTGTACTTTTTATTAGCGCATTACTTTTTTTATTCATCGCTTAGTCAATAACTGTCCAACCATCAATGAATTTGGGTTGCAGAGAAACGTGTTTGATTTAAAATCATAAAATGGGACAACAGAGGAGAAAAGCGTCAATTAAAGTTAAACATTTATCCTTAAAAATCCTACATTTTTATTGAATGATTAATATTTCACTGCGTGGAACTTAATTTATTTTGCTGGAAAATAGCCTAATTAGATCAAACCATACACCGATGGCCCCAAAAGTACTTTTTAACTGATGTGTGCATGCATATGCTGTTTACACTAAGGCAGATTCCTAAAAATAAACCACCACATCAAATATACAAATAATATATCTTGATATATATTTGGATATATCGATAAATTGATAGCACTGGGCTCTATCCAAGCTGCTCTATTCTTTTTCCACAGTTTCTAACACGTTAACTCGTTAACTGACACACTGCAAACAAATTCCTCAAGCCTCACCTGGCCGCACACTCAGGAAGGCACTGCGGAAGCTGTAGCCCATGGTGTTGGCGCCTAAGCAGATGTACATGCCGGCGTCCTCCTCCTTGGCGCGGGTAATGAGCAGCTTGTTGAGGTAGGAGCCGTCGGGCCTCGACCACACCTCCCCAGTGGGCAGCACCACAAACCTATGGTCCCCTACCTCGATTGTGGAGTTGTAGCGGCTCTCCTCGTTAGTCTCCACGCGTTTGAGCCACTGAATGACCGGCTTAACGTCGCTCCTCACTTTGCACTGGAAGGACGTGGTGCCTCCGTAGTCCACTGTTGTGTTGACTGGGTGACTGCCTGTCAGAACAGGTTTGGAGTTTGTCCTCTCTGTGTAGATATAGATTTTTAAAAAAATGTCAAGAAGGACGCAGACATCTTCTGACACTACAGCCCTGCTGCGGACAGACGAGGTCTTAGTTGTCCATGCTGTTACTACCCTCAGGCTTAGAACTTATAATTGACACTGAGGGAAGAATACCACATGTAACTCAAGAAGTATGTGTGATTAGTTTCCTCTCTGTCTTTGCTCCTGGTTGTACAGCACACATTTCTCATGGGAAAGGGGGGCAGTGGGTCTGGCAGACAGCTGGGCTATAATCGGCTCCAGATTGGGTGGATGGGTCTCTAAGCTCAGCTCTTCTCTCTCCCTCTCTGCAGACACCAAGGCATTAGCCCCAAGTCTTGAACTTGCTTCCTCAGTATTCTTCTCATATACATGATTACACATGCACATTCATCCGTGCAGCAGGGATATGGATACAGCATGTTTTTCCTTGGTCATAATCAGACCTAATACAGTGATTAGGCTATTTGAATTTCCTGCAGCAATGTACATAAAATCACAAAAATTATCCACACAAACAGCAGTAACCATTTAAAATGGTTTGCTCAGCCTCATATGTTAGTACTAATAATTCCAGGTGAGCATGCCCAGTATGAGTACAGCTCAGCTCTCTGTGGGATACTCACGTATGACCTCAACTTTGTACGTGGCGTTGATCTCCCCTGCCCGATTGGAGACCCTGCAGGTGTATCTGCCGCTGTTCTCTGGCATCAGGTTCTTCAGACTCAGAGTCCACTTCTTCTGACGGCCCTCGCCCACTTCCTGCTCCGTCAGCGGCTTGTCGTCCTTCAGCCACACGATGTCCGGTCGAGGGTTTCCACTGGCTGTGCACTTGAGCCGCACTGAGCTGCCCACCGGGCGAGGCTATCACCCTCTTCCTCATCTTAGTTGGTTGAGTGAAGCGGGGACGCACTTTAGAGGAAGTAGAAGAGAAATTTACTTTTAGCATTTTGAGTAGATGGTTTACCCTTCATTTAAATAATCTAAACATTTTCTACATTTCCATTAATTTCCATCTAGAAACACATCAGTGTTAAGTGGTTCAACAAACAAACAAAAAAAATGGTCAGGTATGAGGACTGGGCTGAAAATGAATGAAAAGGAAGCCAAAGAATGTCCACAGAAAAACTTACAACAATAAAATCTGGCTCCTTAGAAGCAAAATTTAAAGAGGTCAAGATTTGTGCACAACTCCAATGGAAAATATGTTAACTATTATATGTATATGTTAACTATATGCTAACAGCTGTAAAAATAAACGTGACTTGCAGTAAATGCAATCAAACATGCATAACCACTCATCTGGTCTTTTCATTTCCAACAGCAAAGCTGAGAGCATGCACAGAAGTCTTACCAAATTTTTCACCACCCAGCTCAGAATTGGTTCCATCAGGTGCTCTGGGTCCAGTTTTATCAGAACCTGAATCACCTGTTAACACAACAGAAAAAAAAAATCAGTCAACAAAAGGCTGAATGAAACTGCAAAGGTCCTTGTTAAAGTACAGATAGAAGAACTTAAATAAATAACAATAAATGCATGTTTCCTGTTGTATAATATGACCCTAAAGTAGACGCTAATATTTTAGATGGCTCATTTTAAAGCCTTCCATTACAATCCTGCTCTTAGTGTCTGTCACTGTCACTGCTGTTTTAGCAGTGACCGGATACAAAAAACAAGCTGAGAAAACCGTTCCTGGCTCTCACTGATTCAATTCAGCATTTATCTATGGGCTCTTCTGAGAGTGCTGCATGCTCAGGTCGTGCTGTGTCGACTTTGGAAGTAACATGATCGGTTTACATAAGCCCGCTTCCAGGAGACAGCTGTGCAGTTTATGTCATTGGCTGACATCATGCAGCGGTGCTAAGACAGGGGCTTAGAGAAAATATAATGAGTGAAACCAAATCGATGGGTTTGTGATGCGTATCCACTTTTTGAGTTAAGCAGTGATGAATTAACGAAGCAGACCCGGTTACTTGCCAATATTTCCCAGAGAGTGCAGACGGACACTAAGCAGATTATTACTGAAGAAAGCCTTCGATCAAATTATTTATTTTTGCAGTATTAATGAGGCATAATTTCACAAAACATCCCCACATTAAAAAAAGGAACCAGCATTTTGAAAAAACAAATATTTGATATCAAAACAGTTGCAGATCTTTGTCGTTTAGCTGCACCTCCAGTTAACGGTATGTTTTAATAGCGATCTAGTAGGAAAATCTCCCAGCCAGTTTATTACCTTCCCTGACTCGTTTTGATTCCCGCTTCAGGGCAGCCTCACACTGGATTTTTCTAGATGCAGTTTGGCACACTCTGATTCCCTCTCAGGGTTTGATTGGGTCAGGTAAAGAGACCAGATGTGACTTCTAACCTTCTTGTTCTGCCTCCCTCTAAGTCCCCCCGAAACCATCGAAGCTCTCTAGGGTTCTCTGGGTACAAACCCTCCTTTGTTTGTCCCCTGCAGCACCAAGCCCAGCCATGATGTCATGGCTGTTTGAAGGGGTTTAACTGGCCAACTATAATAACCCATTCCTTTAAAAAACAGCCTCCACTGGAAGAAATATTTCTCTGTTGCTCACTTGGGCTCTCCGCATTCCTCCCGGTTCCTGAACCTCCCAATCCAAACAGAACATGGTCCCACACTGCCGGGGTTTTCTTTCGGACTTTTTTCTCTTTAATCTATTTCCTCCCTACTTTTTGGCGATTCTGGGGAACAATGGTGCCCTTTATAAGTCTGTCCTGTTAAAGCTATCACTTGCCACTATTGTCTTTACACAATGTTGGCTCACTGGACTGCAGACAGGGGCGATGTAGGACATCTCCTGGCTGCCAAATGAATGTTATTTTTGGAAATCTGAAAGATAAAATCAATAAAGTAAGGAGTGCCTCTCTATATATGAAGAGTTTTGCGCACAGGAAGGTTAGAAAAAGCTGCAGCTTAATATGGAATCAGTGATCACTGTATGAAATCTAAAATTCCTCATGCAAATGGGACAGTGCTCCAAGTGAGACACTCAATTTGCTTAAAATACCGTCAACCCTTTTCTACACAACTCACATCCATTCATGATCTAGCTACAGTGTTTGGGGTCTGATAATCTTCCCTCCCACTCCATTCACAAATCCAGCCACAGAAAACAGGTCACTATACACTGGCCTCCTGTGCCAGCTGAACCACAGGAAAAGGACTGGATGATTTGGGGTCACAATGAGCTCCAGATGTTGTTGGGGACACTAATGTCCAGGGAAAGTTATGCTCAGTGGCCTTGCATTACACTCTGGAAATCTCCAAACAGCTCCCACATGTGATCAGTGAGACACAGGGCAGTTTATCCAACAGCTGGCCTGACAACATCTCCAGAGAGGAGCAAAATGAACAACGCAAGCCAGCATCTTCATCCAAAAATAATGAATGCTGCCAGCCCTGTGTTAATAATATTTAATCTCCAAAGACCTAAACATTAACATGCAATCCTGTAATTGCTAATCACTCAATACTAATACAAAACCTTGCTGTAGCCAGAGCAGCTGAGGATGGAGAGACTGCTGCATGCAACGGTGTATCCTGGCGAGGGTGCTAAGAGGAGATGGGGCCAGTTGTCAGGAGACCACCCCAAACAGGGCCCAAACAGCCAGCTGGAGGGATTGAGGAGGCGCCATGTTGCACTGACTGACCAGATTCTTCAGATAGCTCTTGAGAGGACGCGCTGTCCGCTGGCAGATGGGAAGAGGGATATCTCTCCAGCCTCAGTGGAACCCCCCCCCCCCCCACACACACACACACACACACACATACAAACACACCCCACCTCCACAGATCAGCCCACAAAAACCTCTCACTTGCTCACTTCAAGTCTCACTCCACTCTGTCTCTTTATCTTACTCTCTTTCTTCTGCTTGGCCTATCTGCTGGATCCCAGGTGATGTCTTAGAAGTTATGCTCTCCATGTTGAACTTGAACAGATGCCAGGATTGAGCTGATCCTCCTCCCCTGACCGGCACTTTAACTGACCGCAGTTGCTCCTCTTAACATGTTGACTCCAGTAAAAATAATACACGGACATGATGGATCCTTTAGTTATGCTGGAAGCCTGCTACCCCTCGTTTACAGAATTTTAAATAAATGAACTCTGCTCTCTGATCTTTTTAAGCACCACAATTTATGCCCTACACACACACACACACACACACACACACACGTACAGCAGGTTTATAGCACGCAACTAAATTAAATACCGTACACAATTAGGTGATTCAATGTTACTGGAAAGTGTTGCTCATGATAATTGCAGACTATTTGGCTGTATTAATCTGACTTCAGTCCTGGAAGTATTTTGACAATGAGGCCCCCTAATCTTTGTGGCAACCAGAATGAAAAAGCACCCGTAATGGAACAATTACCTATAAAAACAAACGCTGTGGCGATGGCCTGCCAGTGTGTAATGGGATGATAGACAAGAGAGCAGAAACAGAATAGGGGGTGTTCTTGTGAGACGCAAAGAGTCCATTTGTTATGCACCCACCACCACCACCACCAGAGGACAAGTAGGAAATGGAACAAGCCAGATCAGGATTAAGAGCCAAGCCAGAAAGTCTCTAGGTACCTCCATAAAGGGCAAAAACACTTCTGATAACAATCTCATGGAAATATGCTTCCAAGAAAGACTTGAGATTCTCTACTCTATGAAGAGCAGAGCACTGCATGCTCTACTCAGAGCAATCCCTGATCTCAAAGGAATCCCTGCCAGCTTCATCACAGCAGCCTTTAACTGTTCATTAGTCTTTATTCTCACTCGGTTGAGCCCCAGCAGAAGTCAAACCACACAAATCATCCGCAGGGAGAAAGTTATTTATCAATGAGATTAATTGGCTAACTGTGTGTCTCCTGTGTGTGTGTGTGTCTTTATCTCCCAACTTTAAATCAGTATTTAAATAAAAATAAAGCCCACATGCACGTACAGTCTCTGGCACCACCGTAGGGATAAATACTTCATTTTAAAAAATCGGTCATCTCACTTGTTCAAAGAACACAGCGGTCTGGAAACTTTTGCAACTCAATCTTTTTTTACTTATTTTGGTTATGTTAGTTAAGCTCTTGGAAAGACATCTAAGAATGTCACAAGTGAAAATAACTGATTTTTGTTTCACTTAAAATAATAAAGTAGAATCCCTTAGACACACTCCTTACTTTTTCATGTTATCAGTAACAACAGTCTTTAAAGCAACTTAAAAAGTACCTGATAACTATGCTACATTTTGTTTCTTTTATTTTTTGCTGAATTTCCAGATGCAGTCTCAAACCATCATTTCCAAGACTGGAAATTCTAATAATAAATTAATTTATTCACAAAAACAGCTTGAACACGCTGTGCACTTGTGAAAAGGGCCTTTCAACATACACACATAATTAGGTTACTCACTTTAAGTGGTTAGGTTTGCTGATAAACGTGTTTTTCATTTCAGAAAGGGGGAAACCCAACATCCACCTCCAAACGTAGAAGGACCCAACTACCAGCTTCCACTTTAACTGACAGCTACAGGTCAGGTTCTACTACAATTAGATATCAACTAATTTCAGTACTTGAACCTCAACTGGACCTCCAACTTCTTTTACTGCTTTCACCTGCACATATATTCACCGGCCACTTTAGTAGGTACACCTTGCTAGCACCAGGTTGGACCTCGTTTTGCACGGCACGGATTCGACAAGGTGACCAGAGATTTTGGTCCATGAACTCATTGTCATGTTCAAGCAGAAGCTGGGAGCAGAATGATGCGCTGTGATCATAAAGGGATGGAAATGATCACATCAAATTCTGACCCTATCATCTGAAGAAATCGAGACTCATCAGACCAGGCAATGTTTTTCCAGTCTTCTGTTGTCCAATTTTCAATTCAATTTTATTTATATAGCGCCAAATCACTACAAACAGTCGCCTCAAGGCGCTTTGTATTGTGGGTAAAGACCCTACAATAACACAGAGAAAACCCAACAGTCAAAACGACCCCCTATGAGCAAGCACTTGGCGACGGTGGGAAGGAAAAACTCAATTTTAACAGGAAGAAACCTCCAGCAGAACCAGGCTCAGGGAGGGGCAGTCATCTGCTGCGACCGGTTGGGGCTGAGGGGTGAGCCCATGCAAACTGTAATCTCAGTTTCCTCTTCTTAGCTGACAGGCGTGGCACCGGGTATGCTCTTCTTCTGCTGGGTTTGACGTGTTGTGCGTTCAGAGATACTCTTCTGCATACCTCGACTTGCGACCATTCTCTGTAAACCCTGCAGATGGTTCTGTGGGAAAATCCCAGTAGATCAGCAATTTCTGAAATACTCAATCTAACCAAAACCTATACCTAATAAAGTGGCTGTGGAGTGTATGTTTAGCTACACTGAGTGCTCACACTTCATCTAAAACTTCCACCCCATCAGTTTTAAGCAAGATTCTAACTTTAGTTGAACTCTTTACAGTCTTTGTATTTTGACTGCCAAAACTCCAGCTCCATCTTTCACAAAGTCTTTATGTTCCACTATAAAAAAGTTCGTAGGAATGTCCTTTAACTGCACTGCACACACAGACATAGCCACGTCTGACTTTGATACTATACAGCACAACTGTACTACAAACCTTGACATTATAGCTGGCTCTGTGCCTCAGTCTCCAACCCTTCATTTCAGCACAATCAGCAGACACCCTCATTTTCAACTCACCAACATCATACAGAGGGAGACCCTAAAATAAACTTTGGTCTCATCTATTCGCCACTCACGAGCATGCTTTGGTGCAATAAGCACCGTTTTCTGAAGTGATTTGTGTTTTCCACTGCTGCCTGATTATGGCTCTTCTTCGTCTGAAGCATGCCTGTCACAAGACCAGACTGTAACTCTTCCTGCGAGAGAGCACAGACTCTGGTCCAAATTAGGCATCTTAGAGTAATTAGAATAAACACAGCCTTCACGCTCCACTCTGCTCATTCATCATGTGCCGCTGTAATGTAGAGGAAATGCACTGCGTGCAAAAGTGTACAAAAGAGTAACACACTTGGTCAGATTGTACTTAATCCTGCAGCCCTCGTTCAAGAGCCGTGGGAGAGTCTGAAGACAAACCAGCACTTTAACACTGACTGCGATTCTTATTGCGAAGCTGCAGACCTCCTGCCTCTACAGAGAGTGGCCTAAGGAAAAGGAAGAGCTGGAGATCCAATTGAGTCGCAGAGGATGAAGTAGTCTGAAACAATATCCCGTGCCGCTGTTGACTTTGGGCAGAGAGAGGTAGAGGCTGCAACACATACAATAGATGAGAGGATCAGCCACTAAACCTCCATAAATCTACTTGTTTGAGACCTTGACCTCTATGAGTGATGCTTTCGTTTAACATTTGAACTGAGGTGAGATTTCCAACTGCTGGGAAAAGCTACAAATCTGGCCTCTAAACACCACAGCGGAACATGACGAGGCCTGACCGCACAAATCAGGGACTGACTCACTGCCACAGTCTCTGGTTTTAGTTAAGAGACAGGTGACTTCATGTTTTATAGTTGCTGCATTAAGCTCGAATTTTTAACAAGAATGACACATTTTCTACGAGCAAATGATCTCATCTCACGAGCCTGCCGAGGGGCAGGTTATACAAACTGAACTCCATCTGTACTCACCGATGACGATGAGGGTGTAGTTGACGTTAACACTACCGAAGCCGTTTGTTGCTTTGCAGATGTAGGTCCCTGCATCATCTGTCTCCACCTCTTTGATCTTCAGGCCCATGCGGAGGATGCGGAAGCGAATCCAGCCACTGTGGATGTTGCGTGCATCTTTGGTCCACATTATGAGGGGTGGAGGGTCTCCTTCTACCGGACACGGCAGCTTGATGGCACTGCCCAGCCGGGCTGTCTGTCTGTGCTCAACTTTCTCAGACACTCGTGGAGGTCCTGAGGACACAAGAAAACAAAAATTTATAATTTTATGCAAGCAGTTTTCTCGAGGGCTTCTGGCTATGAAAAGGACCTAAAATAAAATTTTCAGGGCGCGAGGGGAAGCCAATCAGTGGAAAGGAGGATTAAAAAGAGGGTGGCCTTAAAGGAGAAGCTAAAAAGGTTGGTTTCAGAGGGTAAAGTGAGGGATTGAGGCAAAGAGTCTTGAGCTGTGAATTGTGCAAAGTTATTCTAGTAGAGCTTAAGAATAAAAATATGGAGATAGAAATCAACACAGCTTAAATTCTTTGTACACCCATGATGAATTAAGATTGTGCTTTTGTTGTGGTAACTCTAAAACACTGGAATAACCTTCCTTTCACAATCAAATGTTCCCACTCTACTAACATTTGATTTGCTTTGGTTGTTCTTCACTATTTAAGTGCTTTATATTTACTTTATTTTACCCATATTTACCTGATGGGTTTTATCTTCTGTGTTGCTTTCTGCACATATTTTGATGCTGCCTGTGCTAAACAGCACCTTGGTCAACAAACAATGTAATATCTATTGCAACCCTTCAGCAAGGGCCCCTTTCAGTTGTACCAGTCAAACCGTAAAATAATAGAAAAAATGATAAAAAATCTTTTCAGAAGAATGAAAATCTGAGCCGCTACGTTTGCATGACAAATAGCAACATTATCTATTTATTTAGTTTACCAACTGTGTGATATTGCAAAAACAGTTTCAGAGCACTTCCAAGAAGGCAAGTGGAACAAGAACATGTGAATCCTGACTTCCCTGACTCAACCAGAGTCTAACACAGTGAGATCGGGGGGCAGATGAAATGAGATAGAGGTAATTTGTCATCTTCTCACTGATTACCCCAAAATCTTGAAACCAGATTGTAATAATTGGGTAAGCGTTCTGGCTCTGGTTATGTGTAGCGTGCAAGAGATCAAAGCGATGAGAGGGGGCGGGTCGCAGCGAGACAGACAGCAGCCTATTCTCCCGGCTCTTAATTGGCTCAGGTCTGCACCCTCAGATCTGGTGAAGTGGAGCGGGCCGAACACCCTGTGATGGTGTTAGGAGCCCTGCGCCGCTGCTTGCACAGCGCCGGGCTTCCAACTACCCCCCCCCCCCACACACACACACACACATCAAAACCTAAACAAAACCCTGAATTACTGAGCACAGCAGACACAGAGGAGAAGCAGGAGCTCAAGGGAGTGAAAAGAGGGGGAGGAAATGCAACCAAAACCTATACAGAGTACAGACTGTGCGTCAGAACAAATGGCCGCTCTGCTCGCAGTAAAAACAATGGAAAGGGTATGTACACATGGCCTCTCCCAACGCATGCATACATACACACATACTCCTGGAGTCACATTCCTTCGGTGCAGTTCACACACATGGTAAACAAGAAGTTCATTATACTGACACAGGTAACTCCATCTGGCTGTTTCATCCATCACATTACTTACAGATGTATCCCAGGTACAGCATCTGGGCAGCTATCATTTGTGATGCCAAAAATCCTCAACTCTGCCTCAAAAAATAGATATACAGCTGTATACATTGTGCCATAAAAAAAATAAAAAAAAAGTTTAATATTTCAGCATAAAAGCAACAAAACCTCTTTCTCAGTCATGCATGACTGACCACAAACTGAGAGTTTTCCTTCCTCCCTGTGGACTTCCTTTCCTGGTCCACAGCATGCACAGGAAATTGGAAGTGTCATTGTTTATGTCTGTGGAGAAAACACAACCACAGTCTTTTTTGGCTGTTGTCAGCTGGTCCATATCTCACTCCACTGCTACTAGGAAATCAGAACAGAGACGCTTCTCTGTAGGATCTGATTTAAGACCACAAACATGTAACAGCATTGGCTTGGTGCTGCTCGAGCTCATATGGACCGAGAGTCCTAAAGGACTTAACCGCCTTGGGAAAACATAAATACATTTCTGCTAAATCTTAAACAAATAAGCTTCACTTATCTCTTCTGACTTATGGTCTCACAAGCCACTCAACCATGTGTTCCCTCTGGATTAATGGAGAGGAGTGACTTACAAAAACAAGGCCTGATTCAGGTCAAAGTTTTAGCTGAAGAAAAGTGTCAAAACACATTGAACACACAAAGGAAATGCTTCTGTTAAAGATGGAAAATACATTTCTTGAGAGGTAAGCACAAGTCTGAAGAAAATAGAGAGAGACAACGGAACTTCTGAATGCCCCTTTCCATTCATAAAAAAAAAAATACAAGGGTGAACTTTATTTTTTTTCTTGCAGTTATTTGCAGAGTAGTCGACACTTACAGTAAATTTGCACCAACCTTCCAGAGGAGGATTTCCTTCCAAGTTAAGATTTCTGTTGGCTTTATGTTTGTGGCGGTTTTGGCTAAACTGAACTTTCGCTGCTGCTTCATTTACCGATCCCTTTTTCTCTCACTAAATCTGTCCTTTCCAACTTGAAGGAATAATTTGAGTGTTGGAGAAATAAATTTCTTTCCTTCATTACTGCAAGTTAGATGAGAAGAACAATACTATTTCTGCTCATGTGCTAAAAATAAGTATACAAGCTCCAGAGAAAGAGTGAAACCAGTAAAAACAAACACCTATTGCTCTCCAAAAGTAACAAAACCCATTACCTCCAATTTTATGCTTAAACAAACAAGACTTAATGTGCTAATTACTGAATTTGAACATAATGGCAGGAGGATTTTTGTCTCCGTAAATGTGTATCTGCATGAAAAATGTATGCATTGCTTAAAGACTGGAAACAAGAGGAAATAACAAGTCTGGGAATAACGGTTTTTGAAGACAAGTCCAGTAGTTCTTAGTAAATAATGACTACGAGTTTGCTTGAAATGCAAAAACAAAAACATAAATCCAAGTTAGTGTGTTTCCAACAGTATCAATCTATTCCTTCAATTGTGATCTTGAACTTGGACAACTCGAGCTATTCCTGAGTAGTTTTTGGCTTACTGCAGCTTTGGCCGTTGCTCCAAGTGCAAGGAATGTGCAAGGAATGACTTCCTCCCTCCATCTCCGTTCCTAAAAAGCTTTTGAAGTCCTTTTTCAAAAACAAGGCACGAAGAAGCGCTGAAATCAAGGACATTGTCTGAATAACTTAATAAGTATTTGTGCTGTGTGCATGAGCACATCGTTCCTTCAGTGGGGGACTCTCCTCTCCTCCTCCACCTCTGGCCTCTCAAGGACAGGTTCTCTTAACCTTGGCGTTAAAAGCTTTGAAACCACACAGAGGCTTTCTGTGGAAAATAAAAACAATCCAGTTCTGAGAAATGGGGAATTACTGCCCTTTTTCTTTGATTATAAGATACACAGTTCAAGATGCCTGATATTCAACTCTTCATCACACCATGGAGGATGTCAACTGTACTGCAGCAGACTCTTTTCTGGTTACCTCACAAAGTGTTATAGTCCTCTACAGACACTGTGATGAATGGGCATCTGCCTAACTCCTGAGAAACCGGTGAGTGTTTACCCAAATTGTTGGAATTACTGGAAAATGATACACATGACCATATGGGCTTTTCCGTACTCCTGTGTTGGTAAAGCGCCGCTTATTATAAGCGAGCTTCATGTGTGAATGGAATCTTTCATAGCGCAGGAAGAGGAGGAGGAGGAGGCCTGGCGACTCACAGAATTAGCTCTGTTTTTCTTTGCTCAATTTGGTGATGGATTATTTTAAGAGAAAGGGGCACATTCAATAAGAGGCATTCTTGTGATTCAGACTAAATATAGCCAGCTTTTACGAAACCTTGTGAGCGGGTTAATGAGCAGTTGATCTGTCGTGCAGGCATCCGTGGAGGGAAATATGTTAGGAAATGTCAGGAAGAGAACGAAAGAGAAAGAGAAAAAAAAATAAATAAAAAATGAAAGACTACAAAAGCTTCCAGACTTGAGCAACGTTCAGATGTGTTGGCAGCTCTCTCCTTGTTTATTTTCTCTTTTACTAAACACCTGTGGATTTGTAATGATGTGTACATGTGCTTTTTAGTCCACACAAAGTGCTTTGGTTTTTCTACTCATTGCAAACATGTGAATAAAAGCTTGACTAGGCTGCTGACAGCCGTACCAATAGAGAACACCTGGAAGTTAACCAACCACAATGAGCGCAACCCCCTAATGCATGAAACACTGTCCGCCCAATGCAGGATAATAGTTATTCAAACATTTTCCAAAAAAAAGCATTTTGTTGCTTAATCTCCAGCCAACTGCAGGAATTTTTAATGCATCAAAAGGCTTTTGCACGAAGGCAGACTGTAGTGATTCATTACTAAGATAAACACTGATCTGAGTGAATGTGTCTTCAATGTGCAGTATTTACATAAAGGATAAGAGGCACACAGACAGATAGAAGCTGGAGAATGCTTCCTCCTACTCAGCAGCAATGTGTTAGCTCAGCGGACCATACAAGAGCAGACAGCACTAAGAGAGGAAGGAGTTTAATGGAGCCTGTGCATCCAGGGAAGCATTCCATAATGCATTACTTAAAGCCTTAGGAGCAACTGTATAATACAAGTAAAAAAAAAAAAAAAAGAACAAATAAAAAGAAAGTTGAAGGAAGAAAAGAGAGAGAATGGGGGGAAAAATCCAGCTGGAAACCAAATCCAAAGCCAAAGACTTCACTTGAGACTGGAGGGGTTGGGTGAAGGCGAAAGGTGAAGCAGACACAGCAGCTCGGGGAGTGTGTGAAAGGCCAGAGCTTCTGTTCAGAGGCTGCTGCTGCGCTTGGCTATACATTTCACAAGCAGAGATAAAAATCAGTATAAAACAGTGAGACAGGGGACGAGAGCCACCTTGGCAATTCAAGAAAGGAGGGAGGTGAGGGAGTGAAGGGGAGGCTGGGTGAAAGGGGATGGGATTCGTGGAGTGGCGAGAGCGGTTGTTCTGACAGCAGTGAGGCAGCGGAGGGTGAAGAATGCCGTCTTTTCTTACCCGTCCAGACGTCCTGCCCAGCAGCTTCACCCAGTGTGGTAATCAATACCTGTTATTTTCCCCTCTCGGCTTTCCAATCAATAGATAAGAGTGGGGTAAGACCAGTCAGGACAATGGCTCTTTCTGTGGCACCATCAGATGTGGGCTGAATAGCAACTGCTTTAGTGGTGGGAATAGCACAGGAGGAGCTATTGGATAACATGAGGGACTAGAAAAACAGCAGGAAGGGGGCGGAATAAAAAGAAAAGGGGAATAAGATGCTCCTGTCAATCTAACCGATTAGAGAAGAATCAGTGGAGTACCATCATTGCCTACCTGCAGTGAATCCTACCGCTGCTTCCTTCACGCAGCAAAACAAAACAGCCTCCTGCTGACTCCTCATCAAAAGAACAGGAAAGAAACAGAGAGGAATTACTCCAGCGTCATAAAGCTCCTGGAAACATCTCCATCACGCGGCTTACCCTTAACAGGCCCGACTGTGGAGTCTTTGAACTCTAAGCTGCTATATTTCATTAAACTTGACGGCCTTATGCCGGCCCCAGCTGCCTCGGCTGGAGGGAAAAAAATGTGTGCGTAAGCTTTTTTAGTCTCCTTGCTATGCTCTCCTGTGCAACTTAAACCTTAATTAGTGAATATTTCTGTTTGTCAATAAACCAGATCATCTTTTCTGAATATGGTGAAAAAATGATCAGAGGTGCTTTATTACACCTGAAAGCAAAGACAACCTCCATTAACATCAGTAAAAAGAAAAATACAGTAATATGTAATTTATTATTTAAGCCCTCATTTCCAGATCAAATTGATCACAAAACAAGATGTGCTAAGATCTCCATGTCTGGAGAAAACTTTTACACATTTCCAAGTATGTGGAAGTATGGAACCCCTATGGAAAGTCCTTAACCTGAATTAATAGAGGCCTTTCATGTTATGCTTTTGGGGCCATTTTTGACTTCCTACCCGGTTGTGAAAATGGGGTCGCAGCGGAACATTTCATAGCCTGGTTTTCCACAGAAAAAGGGCCTTTTCTTTATTTAGTGGACATGATGGGTCACTGACGCTTGCTTGTTTCTCCGTGTCAGCAAGATTACTCAAAAACTACAAAAAAAAATAAAAATTAAAAAAATGGAGGAAGACATGAAATACTGGTGAGGATCTGGACTTCTTTCTTTAAGTCTGTGAGATAGGGCATCAGCCTTGATGAACAAGCTGCCATTAAATGCTTTTTTAGTTACAAACACTGTTTCAAGCGTCAAAAAATAACACTCTGCTGTCAGCGGCAAGTTTAAAACCTCATTTATCGCAACATTATGTTCAGTTTGTGAATTATGTTTACATTCACTGCAAAATAAATTATAAAGCTGGGTATGCTTTAGTTTATCTTGTGATTGAAAAGCACGCAGTGCCCTCAGATATATAAGTCAGATCAAGGAATTAAAACAGTAGGTCACAATCCATTGGATGACATCACAGTGGCCATATCTGTCTTTTTTATACACACTACAGTTTTTCATAGTGGCAATTTGAAAATAATTATCCTCTAATGTGTTACTTACTTTTTTACTTTTTACTTATTTTTCCTATTCACATCAAAAGGAAAAGAAATACTTGTTAAATTTAACAAAGGAACTTCTGCCAGAGTAGTAAATATGTTTCTGCTTAAATTATTTCTTAATTATTCCTACAAAATTGAACACACTGACTCAGTGTGACAATATCTCACGCAAATGTGAGTCTTGCTGGTCTTGCCCTGTCATAAAGAGAGCACAGCAAGTGGCACTCCAGCAGCTTTATCTCACTCCATTAGGCTAAGGCCTGGTGCACACACAGGGGCTGAGTGTGTGCTTAGGGCCACTTATCAGGGAAGAGGCAACAGCAGGGAGGCTGTGAGGAAAGAGGAAGGCCAAACAGAGTGACAGAGACAGAAGGAGAGAGCGGAGGCATGGAGAGAAATCAAATCAAGCCAGGGACAGAGAAGCAGGGTGAGGGTTAAGGAGAGGAGGGTCGATTTAGAGAGCAGAAGGGAGAAGAAGCTAAGATGGCAGAGAGGCCTCCTTTAACACACAGCTCATAAGAAGAGGAGGGCTGCAGGGGGGAGTGAAAGGGGATTAGGTGGGCCCAGGCGGCAGTAACCAAGAATCCCAACAATCTCGCACCCCACTCCCTGGCCCAGGCTCAGCCTCAGCCACATGACACACTCAAACAGACTTCGCTCTCTCTCCATTACAAAGCAGCGCACCAACAAGCACCTGTTTATTACTGTCTGCAATATGTTTGGAGGTTGGCCGACCACTTGGCACTGAATGGGACATTGTGAGAATGCCCACATGTTTTGGCTGCTTTGGACTGCGAGTACATTGTTTCTTAGTCTCCCTCACAGACAAACAGATAAGAAAGTTTGGACAGAAAACCTCATTAATCCGTATGTCATTAATGTCCCCTTGCCAGAGAAAACACAGGGTGTTAACGATTAAACTTTAGATTAGTATTTAACTACATATAGCAGTTCTCCCTCTACAACAGGTGTTCTGGACCCACCAAAAAAAGCCCCCCCCCACACACACATAATAAGAAAAATGAAAACTTTCTTAATTAAATTAGTGCTAGTTGAATTCTCTGATTTTTTTTTTACGCATGCCTGTACTAGTGTGTAAGGACTGCTCACAAAACGTCCAAACCAACACACCAACCAAACATTTTAGTTCAAGGTGTAAAAAGTTAGCAAAGTTACAGAAAACTCACAAACAAATGTTTGTTTTTGAGGAATTAATAAGCAACTTTACCCCTTCAGATGTTAAAGGGTACATTTCCAAATTTGTATTTTTGATTTTGGACTCAGACAGTTGGGCATGCAAGTGATCAAGAAGCTGCAGCTGAGTCTGAACTGGGTGGTGAAAAACTCGCAGAGAAATCTGCTGGAATGATATCAACAGTTGGAAATCTAGGACCACATGAAGGCTTCTCGTGCTTATTGTATTTACCAGAAATCAAATTTACTTTCACATTTATTACCAACACATCTGCCTTTTAAATTTAGTTGCTGGGTTTCCCACAAGCTTATTTTCTTCTGGTTGGCTGCCCCTTGAAAACAAGAGGTTTGAGCAGTTTTGGGTGGGGCTTCTGTGCTGCTCACAACCAGGCACGTTTTGGTCCCATATACTGTACAAATGTATCTTACCAATATGATAAGATACACGCAGAATTTTTAAGATGTGAGAAGGAAAAAAAAACTTGAGGATCACTGCTTCGAAGCATGAATGCCACACAAAAAACAATTCCCTCATTGCAAGACTTGTGTGTTTGTTGTTTCATGGCCTCTTATCTTCTAGCAGCAAGTTGCCTTCTGCCTCTCACACCCCCCTCTTCTCCTTTATTCTTACTGCATTCCACTGTGTGTTTGTGTGTGTGTGTGTGTGTGTCGAACCTGCATTTGGCTCATTGTGTACAGTAACTGACAGGCAGAGGAGCACAGAGACTGTAAACAAGAGCGTTTTGAGTCAGACATGCTGTCACCAGTAGACCCATGTGTGTGTCTTTGCAATGATGATGATGGCTAAGCTTGGCATGGCGTGCCCCTTATTTCTCTCCTGGAACCTTACACTAGTGTACAGTCAGAGGCTAAGCCAATCTCCATGACACTAGGAAGCGCTTTACACCAGCGCCTTTGTCAACAAAGCCTTTCCAGGAAAGGGCCAATGACAGACTGTGATGTAGCAGGAGTGTTTGGGCAGAATGGAGCAATTCAGACAGGGGCAAGAGGGAGGGAGAGGCCAGGGGAGGAGTGGGTGAGGGAATGAGAAAGGCGGGCGAGACAGAGACGAGACAGTGTGGGGAGGAAGAAGTGGAGAGGCGAGGCGAGCCGAGACAGACGGAGGGGGTGGAGGAACTAGCTAAGCTCTCACTGACAGCAATGGGGCCTCTTGACAATCCAGGAATATTGTCTGAAATCAATCTGTCATCATGGAGCTGTTGAGTCTGTCATTACAATGTGGTACTCGCCCTTTCACAGTGACAATTTGTTCAGTGCTTTCCCAGTTCACCTTACTACTGCACTGTATAAAGGTCGCTGCCCTCTATCCATCTCTGTCTGCCAGTCGGTCTGTCTCTCTCTTTGTTAATCAACTGTCCACAGAGAGCTTTGCAACCCTTTTATAGGGGTGACCTGCACAGAAACAGCCGGCTGATGTCCAGAACAGACGTCCTGCTGCAAGAACTTCTGTTACGTCATAGGTTTTCCATATTTCCAGCTATCAAAATATATATATATATCTTTCTAGAATAATAAACAAGTCAAAGAGTCTACAGTAGCAAGCAGCACTTTCATGTAAATGCTAACATGTTCACAATAAAAATGGTGGTGTGCTGAATTTGTTTGGGTTTAATGTCTAGCAGTTGCTAGAGATTAAGACTACTGGGAATTTGGTCATAAACCGAAGCTTTGGGCTCATTTTGACCCTTGACCTGATGGTCAGTAGAGTCAGTGTACTCATTCAATTCAATTCAATTCAATTCAATTTTATTTATATAGCGCCAAATCACAACAAACAGTCGCCTCAAGGCGCTTTGTATTGTGGGTAAAGACCCTACAATAACACAGAGAAAACCCAACAGTCAAAACGACCCCCTATGAGCGAGCACTTGGCGACGGTGGGAAGGAAAAACTCCCTTTTAACAGGAAGAAACCTCCAGCAGAACCAGGCTCAGGGAGGGGCAGTCATCTGCTGCGACCGGTTGGGGCTGAGTGGAGAGAGACAGGACAAAAGACATGCTGTGGAAGAGAGGCAGAGGTTAATAATAATGATTAAATACAGAGTGAAGTATAAACAAGTAAATAAAGGTGAATGAGAAGAAACAGTGCATTATGGGACCCCCCTCAGCAGCCTAGGCCTATAGCAGCATAACTAAGGGGTGGTTCAGGGTCATCTGATCCAGCCCTAACTATAAGCTTGATCATAAAGGAAAGTTTTAAGCCTAATTTTGAAAATAGAGAGGGTGTCTGTCTCCTGAATCCAAGCTGGGAGCTGGTTCCACAGATGAGGGGCCTGAAAGCTGAAGGCTCTGCCTCCCATTCTACTTTTAAGTATCCTAGGAACCACAAGTAAGCCAGCAGTCTGAGAACGAAGTGCTCTATTGGGGTGATACGGTACTATGAGGTCTTTGAGATAAGATTGGGCCTGATTATTCAAGACCTTGTATGTTAGGAGAAGGATTTTAAATTCTATTCTGGATTTAACAGGGAGCCAATGAAGAGAAGCCAATATGGGAGAAATCTGCTCTCTCTTTCTAGTCCCTGTCAGTACTCTAGCTGCAGCATTTTGGATCAGCTGAAGGCTTTTCAGGGAGTTTTTAGGACAGCCTGATAATAATGAATTACAGTAGTCCAGCCTAGAAGTAATAAATGCATGGATTAACTTTTCAGCGTCAATCTGAGAAAGGATGTTTCTAATTTTATAAATATTGCGCAGATGTAAAAAAGCCGTCCTACATATCTGTTTAATATGTGCATTGAAGGACATATCCTGGTCAAAAATGACTCCAAGATTTCTCACAGTGTTACTGGAGGCCAAAGTAATGCCATCCAGAGTAAGTATCTGGTTTGACACTGTGCTTCTAAGATTTGTGGGGCCGAGTACAAGAACTTCAGTTTTATCTGAATTTAGTAGCAGGAAATTAGAGGTCATCCAGGCCTTTATGTCTTTAAGACATTCCTGCAGTTTAACTAACTGATGTGTGTCATCTGGCTTCATGGATAGATAAAGCTGAGTATCATCTGCATAACAATGGAAATTGATGCAATGCTTTCTAATAATACTGCCTAAGGGAAGCATGTACAATGTAAATAAAATTGGACCTAGCACAGAACCCTGTGGGACTCCATAATTAACCTTACTGTGTGAAGACGACTCCCCATTTACATGAACAAATTGGAGTCTATTTGATAAATATGATTCAAACCACTGCAGTGCAGTACCTTTAATACCTATGGCATGCTCTAATCTCTGTAATAAAATGTTATGATCAACAGTATCAAAAGCTGCACTGAGGTCCAACAGGACAAGCACAGAGATGAGTCCACTGTCAGAGGCTGTAAGAAGATCGTTTGTAACCTTCACTAATGCTGTTTCTGTACTGTGATGAATTCTGAAACCTGACTGAAACTCTTCAAATAACCGTTCCTCTGCAGATGATCAGTTAGCTGTTTTACAACTACTCTTTCAAGGATTTTGGAGAGAAAAGGAAGGTTGGAGATTGGCCTATAATTAGCTAAGACAGCTGGGTCAAGTGATGGCTTTTTAAGTAGCGGTTTAATTACTGCCACCTTGAAGGCCTGTGGTACATAGCCACCTAATAAAGACAGATTGATCATATTTAAGATTGAGGCATCAATAATTGGAAAGACTTCTTTGAACAGTCTAGTAGGAATGGGATCTAATAAACATGTTGATGGTTTGGAGGAAGTAACTATTGAAGTTAACTCCAAAAGATCAACTGGAGCCAAAGAGTCTAAACAAATACCAGCAGTGCTGAAAGCAGCCGAACATGAAGATAAACCTTGGAGATGGTTTTGAATAATTTTTCCTCTAATGTCTAAAATTTTATTTGTAAAGAAATCCATGAAGTCATTACCAGTTAAAGTGAAAGGAATACTCTCATATGGACAAACTCATGGTGGACTAAGAGGAGAAAGCCAAAGATGAAGTCATCCCCTAGGGAACTTGCATTTCTGGAATAAATGTTGTGGCAGTCCACCTAAGAGTTATATAATATTTCAATCTGAACCACAGACTTCATATAAAAAAAAAGGACATAGCCACTGCGAGTCACTGATGGGTGGAATACCATTTAGAAGCATCTAGTGTGGCATTATCAAGGTGCAACCTCGAGAACTGAAAAATGAAGCCAACAAGTGCCAAAAATTGCAGTTCCTCGAGTGGCCACTTGAGGCTGGTTCCAAAAGCGAGTCAATCCCCATAGACTCCCATGTTAAAATGTCCAATATTTTCCAGCGTCATAACAAATCTGAGAAGGGTGAATTTAATAACTTATCCAAATGCATAATGTTGTTAGTAGCATGGTTGTATTGCAGATCAGCACCATGATACAGTGGTGAGCACAGTTGCCTCTCAGCAAGGAGGCCTGGGTTCAAATCCACCGGCCAGCTGAAGCCTTTCTGTGTGGACTATTCATTTGGCTTGTCTCCGGTGACTCCCACAGTCCAAAAATATGCATGCAGGGTTAATTGGTCATTCTAAATTGGCCATGAATGAGCCTGAATGTTGTTAGTCCTGTGATGGACTGATGACCTGACTGGGGTGTGCCCCACACCTCTTACCCTGTGAAAACTGGGATGGGTTCCAGCCCCCCACAACCCTAAATTGGATAAGCAGTAGAAAATGGATGGATGGATGGATATCCATACTAATTTCACTTACCAAAGATTGGGACAAAGACTTCTTGGATACAATAAAAATAATACCTGCACACCAATACATGTAATTTAAATACAATTTAAATGGGTGACTTAGCTAAACACCAAAATTGTTTTTGGCATGATCCTACTTTAGGAAAAGAGTCAGGAAGATTCATCCTCTGGGGACCATTACTGTACAGATGTCATAGTAACCAAAAGCTGTTGAACTAGTTTAGTCTGGACCAGATGACACTGCCATTACTTAGGTCCTGTGCTTGCATGGTTAAATATAAACAAAAAGAATAGCCAGTTCAGCTAATCAAGACAAACAATAGCTGTATCACTGGCATATTGCCAACATCTGCCAAGTCCAACTACATCCATACTGGGGGCTGATCCAAGGCCTAAGCTCACATCCCTGTGCATGAGGAAATCAAATCAGTTTCACTGCATGGTGCAGAATTCCAGTCTGGGACAGCAGTAGCTCTGCTATAAAATATGACAGATTATACTCCTTGCTTCTGAAATGATTTTTCCTCCCTTCATGTCAAAGGAGGGACATATTTTTCCATTCATTACAAAAAAAAGCAGTGGGTCCCCAAAATAAAAAAAATTTAAAAAAATCAGACCCTTTAGCCTTCAAGCCTCCACCTCCAGTGCTGAGAAAGACCACTGCTGGTGGAAATGGGCGCAAATAAATTCCATCACAACAGCCCGGGCATTCACAAAAAAATCCTCCTATTTTGGCATATTGGGACAAGCGATAGCCCAGACCAGAGTCTTTATAACCTCAATCAATGGGTACAATGCATAAGTTCTTTCCAAAATCACCCAAAAGAATCCTTAATGAAAAACAAAGTAGAAGTGAATAAGCCTCAAAGCCATGTGGGGTCTTACTGAAGCTCATCAGAATTGAACTGAAATAACAGGGAGGGGGTTCGAAGGCAGCAGAGGCCTCATTCAGAGCTCGTTATCCCAGCCATGCCCTGGCTCGGCTTTCTTTAAGTCCAGCCAGCCACCACTGTTGCCACCACCATAACTTTCAATCAACCTTTTAACTGCTGAGCGGCAGGGTTAGTCAGAGGGTGGAAGGGGTTGTGTGAGGGACTGTCAAGTGATTTCAGATGACACCCTAGAGAGAGGAGGAAGAAGAAGGACCAGAAAAGCAAAGTGAGCAATTTTAAAGGTTTGATGTCTTGTAGTGCATTATAAAGTTAGCTAACAACCAAAAAACAGACGGAAAACAACAAGAAGCTCCTAAAATGACATGCAACAGGTTCACCCTGGGTGCACGATTTGGTATTCTGATAAGTCAGTCAGAGACTTCAGCAGCACAGATTCTAGCAGGCTGTGGCAAGTACAGCAAACAAGCACATACAGTGAGATGGGGCAGATAATATTTCTGCTCTTTAAATCAGCCTTTTATTCACTAACATCACAATGGCAACTCTTAAACGTGTCCAAGCCTGCTCAGTCCAAGCAACATCTTCAAGGCCATCATCGCATAAAGTAGACAGTTAGATGTTTTCCCGAGGCAACAAAATGTTGTTTTGGTACATATTTTGTAGGAGATACAACCAGGAGGTAGTGAAAAATGTGGAGCAGCAGGGGAAGAATGGAAGTAAAGTTTAAATTTCTGGACCCCCTGCCCAGGTACGTATCATAAATCTAGAAGTTAAAATTTACAGGAAAACAAACCCAGCTTCTCCTGTTGAGCAATGAAAGAGGAGATCAATTGGCATGTCATCATTTCTCTTACTAAAGTGACTGAGCGAGCAGCTGTGGAGGACAAAACAGGGAGGAAGGTGGTGGGGCGGGGGAGCGAGGGGTTGGCGAGGGTCTCCACGACTTGGCTCCTCGAAAGAAAAGAGAAAAGAGAGCGGGAACTGGAGAAATGAAGGAGGCTTAGAAAGAGGGGTTGCGCAAGACAAACACATCCCACTGTGGGGCTGAAATGTTATTGTAAGGTCACTTGTAAGGTTCCAGGAAGGCGGACCCTTGCCCCCCCCCCCCACCCACCCACCCACAGGCTGACTTCCAGTCACTCTGTCCACTCACTTTCTTCAGGCCAAGGGTGTAACGCAGCAGCCTTAAGAATGGAGTCTAAACAGTGTACAGTGTCATAATATTTAACACCAAGCAGCTGTCAATTAACGCAAATCTGTTATTCATATGTCTGCTAAATAGTGCAAGTCAAACCAGTGAAAGGCACAGAGTCAATTATCATCTGAATGGTGACCATCAGACGCCCCTGTGTGAGCAGCTCCGTGGGTTTGGTGAAGGTTAACAGGAGCAAAAGGAATTCTATTTAGCTGAACCCAAATCCATTCAGCAGGCAGGAAGAGTGTGTGTGGTCTGAAAACACTCCCAGAGCCAACTGCCCAAACAAACTAATGAGCATTGTACACACACACACACACACACACACACACACACAAACACAGACATGGGGGCTTAAAAAAATAAAAAAGAAGAGGAAAGAAATTCTTATGTGCATCTGAACATTAGCATACAGCTGAAAGTGGCAGACAATACTCTGATAAAATTCCGCATGAATGTTAATTGAAGTGTCCATTAGAGTCAGTCAATGAGGGGAGTGTTGCTCACAAGGATTATATGACCCCGTTAAAGTAAACACAGAGTGACCTCCATTATGACTACTTATCACGGCTACAGCTCTTTCCTTTCATTCCCCTTGGAGAGGTGAAGTCTGACACATTCCTCCCTCCAAATGTTTCCTCCTGAACTGACAGGGTCAGCATTGTGTGTTGATAGATTTGGAACATGGATTGTTATAGTGCTGCTGACACTATTTCTGCGATAGAAACAGAGGGATTGTAGCAGGAGGAATATTATTTCCACCTGGTTTAGAGGGGAAGGAGGTGGAGTGGGAATAGCTGTTGGTCTACCTCTGAGGTTTTCCAAATTGCCCCGCGCTCCTTGGATGTCTCATTATCATGACTTTTCTCAGGGTAATTTCAGGCTGCTTAATAAAACGCACGCATATATTCAGAGGCACGAAAGCAGCGCCCATTCGCTCTCGTAACTTCTTCTCACGCAGGTCTACGTGGCACCACCTCAGGAAAGTGAGTCCCCCGTCTGCTATGAGCTTAAATACATGGCAAATAAGTCCAGTCAACAGGGATGACGAGGGTTTAAAATTAATTACTGCTGCCCTGTCCAACCCGGGGGACCACTGCACACAATAATCCAGCCATTGTTCTCTGCAAATGGACCCAGGCTCTGTAAATATGGGGCTATGGAGAACTGAGAAAGGCTGGGTGGGAGTAAAGGTCAGCTCATGCCTTGTTTTAACGACAGCACATTAACTTAACTCACTTCCTTCAACTTTAGACCGGTAATAAATGGGAGGAAATGCAGAGAAAAAGAAGGCGACATGTGTTTAAAAGGGTGGCATTCACTGGTGGATCTCTGATGCACTGAGCAGTCCCACCTTAAAGATGAAGTTTATCTTCCTTTGAGTTCTGCTGTTTGGTGTGGGATGAAAGACAAAAAGGTAAAATGAAACTGATTTTATTTCTAACACTAAATGAGGCATTAAAGTGCAAGTTGCATAAGGACTGTTTAAAAAAAGCATGTTACACAGCTTTTCAACCCCCCATCACACGAGCCAGAACACCACTGTTACACCTTCTTACTATTCAGGAGCTTTAAAAAATAAAGAAAATAAGAGGACTTTGGGGCATTTTGTTGCTGAGAAACTAGCCTCATTACAGTTTAAGGAAATGGAAAATGGTCTGGGAGCCAAACAGCCTTGTGATTTTAAAAGCCCTTGGCATGCAGTTTATCTCAGTACATTCTTGCTATGAAATCATGATGTAAGTCTGCTATAAAATGTATATTTTCCAACAAGGTTGCAGAGGAGTTTGCACGCTCTACACTTTGCCAGATAGCTCCATAAGCAAAGGAAATACATGTGGGGTTAAATTGCAAAAAAACAAAAAAACAAAAGAAGACTAGTGCAGGAGCTTAAAGGACCACTGTACTTGATGCCTGTTTCTAATTAAAATGCACCAAAATAGTACCATTCACTGTGCTCATTGTTAGCTAGTCCTGGTGCATAGCAGGGACACCTGGCACCTCTATTTTTCTCCCAGGGTGCATTTCTGCAGATCCATATGTCCAGACTGCTGCATTCCTTGTTCAGTAGAGCTGAGTGGTCCCCGGGCCTGTCACCACATTAGAGCTCTGCTGGGACACATCATCAAGCGCCTCCTCCAGCTGCTTGCAGGAGGCAGAGCAAGTGGGGTGGGGGGGCTGAAGGTGCTAAGATGGAGGAAGTGCAGTGGTTACAAGAGGGTCTCAAGAAATAATTCTTCCATGGCCAGCTGCAAAGTTGGAGCATAAAAAGAGGGAGGTCTGTGTGGGTGTGTATGTGCATGACTGCGTGTGTGTTTTGGGGCCCTCTGTGGCACTAGGGCAGGGGGTCAGATGTCACCTGGTGACTGACAGCAACAGGCTTAAAGTCGTTCACCCAAACTTGCTGTCTTCTCAGGTGCACTGCCTCAAATGTTTTGATAACAGCAGTAAAGAAACACCCCTGATGTGTTTTTACTGTTTCACACATAAGTGAAAGGCGGCCCGTCCTCAATAATTTAATTTACATTTGTCAAAGATGTCATCATACATTGTTAAATTTTACAGGGACAGCTTAACAGCTCTGCTGGCCATCACTTCACTACAAAAGCAGAAGCTTTGAGTCAAAACCCCAGACTGTATTTCACAGCATGTCAGAGTCAAGCTGTTGCATTTGGACTGTAACACAGAGCTTACTGTATCCCTGCTTCTGTTGGTGGAACTGTGGGATATTTACACTTCACAGACTGTCAAGTGTCTTACAAAATCATCTCACTCAGACTCTTTGCCAGCCACATATCTGCAATTGTACATGTGTCTCTGCATCTGCAACCACTTTCAGTGAAATTATGAAAAGCAGGCTGCAAATTCTTCCCTTTGTCTGACATTAAATCAGCTCAGGCTCATCAGACCTCCGCTTCCCACCATGCCACTGGCTTCCCCGTTTTGCTTTGCTCCTTCGCTGACATATGTTAATCTGTAAACATGCAAAATTGCCTGTCTAATCTGATTTAGCCTTCACATTTTGTTTACTTTTGGTTTAGTTGTGCCGTGAAGGCACGGCTGCCATGCTGTGAATGAGGCATTGTCTGCAGCCCCACAGATGTAATCTGCCCCTCTAAACTGCCGCCAACCCACTCCTGCCCCTTTCTACCTTGAGCCCTGATAGCCACATGCAGGTATTGTACCTATCAGACGCCTCTTGAATTCACTCACATGCTGAACAGCAGAACAAAGAAGGCGCTCTGGAGCCTGCCTGTTTTGCCAGAGCGTAGTCGTCTGGGGAAATGTTTCTGGTTTTCAGATTTCTCTCGTTAAAATGTGAAGCATAGTTTCAAGTTCTGCGTCTGTCTTTGACTCATGCCACTGGATTGCATCAGACATGGTTCAGTAGTCAGTGATGGTGGATGAAATCACAGGAACTGTCTCGACAGCCATTCACAAGCTGTTGACAACCTCACTGTAAATTGCCTTTATAATGCAAAGTATTGATACAGTGCAGTGAACTGTGGTGAGGCTGAGGTTTCCCACTCTCCAATCGGGGTTTCAGTCAACACATGCATGCATATTGACACACACACACACACACACACACACACATACAGAGGCACACAGGCTGCTGTGAGACAGTCTCTTGGCCAGCTGCTGGAAAGCTGGACTCTTACACTAACTGGTGTCCTTTCACCCTGGGAAGCTGATGGATGATGTTTGTTTGGTTTTGCTGTTGCGAATGCACGCACGCACGCAATCACACGCACACACACACACACACGGCTATGACTGAAACAGACAAACTAGGGGTAGGGCTGGGGACGGGCTGGCTTGCCCTCTCTCATTCTGCTGCCCTGTGTTGATTTTGGGCTGTGTTTAGAGATTTTTTGTTTTTTTTTAGTTTAGTTTTCCATCTCTTCCTTCTCTGAGCGACAGCGTTAAGACCCAACTGAGGCTTTCTTTACGCTCACAGGAAACCAGCCAGTCAACTTGGTTGATAATGCTGTGTGAATAAAGAAAGAAAAAAACAAATATGAAGCAGCTCACCTCTGCAGTCAGTCAGCAAAACAGCCTCAAAGATGAGCAGCACAATCTTCAGAATGTCCATGCTCTCCAAAGACAAATTCATGGTCCCTAAATCTGAAAGACACATGCACACACACTTGACTTCAAGACATGTGTGCACAAAATGACTTCAATAATAACGCTTCCTGAGCAAACCAACTATATACTAAATCACTAAGAAAATGGAGCAACTTAACTCTTCACAGAAGGTCCGAGTCTAAGTCTCGTGGGACCTTCTGTGGTCCACAAGATTACGATTCTAAATTTAACCCCAAATAGGACCTATTTGATGGCAATATTAGCATATAAAGTTAATGCTAAATAACACAGGATGTGTGTTTCCCCACCGCGTCCAACTACAGACATTAGATTTGGGATTTATATATTTATTGGGTCTATATTAAGGGTCTTTCAGGGTCGAAGAAGAGCTGAATAATGCAATAACACAGTTATGTATCTAAGCTACATATTCAAATACATAACCAAGGTCTGGAAAGCCAAAATGCTCATGGAAACTGTTGTTTTAGGCTAGGTTATCGTGATGCGCGTACAGTAAAAATAATATCACCCCGGCTGCTCACTTGCAGGTTGGGTAAGCATGCAAATAAAAGTGCAAATAGGACTTTAAAATACCTTGGTATTCAGTGAATTAAGTCAACCTTGTAACAGTCTCTGGACTGAAATGCTTTCCGCTAAAGTCCGTGTCGAGTCCATGAATCAAAAGTGACAGCGGTCGACTTTCCACCGACCTCTAACAGATCAGCACATGCCTCTCTTTGGAACAAAATAACGGATTCAAGGCTGCAATAAAACCGGACACTTCCATAAATCACAATAACCTAACCTAAGCGTTAAAAAAAAAATAAAAAAAGAAAGAAAAGAAAGTAGAAACTCAGGGAAGTCCACCCCGTCCGTGTAGTTCGCTTCATCCAGAGAGTGACTTCTCCAGCAGCAGCGCGCACACAGCGGAGACTCGCCGTCCGTCCCAGCGCTGCAGCTCCGGGCCAATCACAGCCCACAGAGACCGGACGCGTTTAACTCTTTATCTCTCACACAAGCCTCTTCATTACACAGCGATTATCTCATCAGCTTAGTGCACGAGAAAAGAGATAACAGCTGCAAACTGTTAAGAAAGATGCCATGCAAATGTAGATCCTTATAGAAGTCAGCCTATTGTCTTATTATAATATTTGATAAGAAAACACACACACACACACACTAAGGAAATTGGAGTAGAACAGTTTTATTTTTAGGGTAATGTGCATCCCTGTGCCCTAATTACAGATGAACTACATCAATACATTGTTTAAGCTGTTTTGCATAATCCTACTACGTGATATCGTTAAAACATAACTAAAATGCCCAAAGTAAGTCATCATATACATTCTTTTGTTTGAGCATGATTACAGCATGATTTATTTACTTAGCAACTAAAGCTGTAAAGTAAGCTTCATTATTAATGTAACTAGTACCCTGTACTACAAATACTCACATTAAGTTACCAGCTTCATAAGTCAAACTTACAGCTCCATACTGTAGCTCCCTGTGCTCAGTTATAAACACTCTTACAGTATGAATGCCGTCATGTGCTGCCACCTACTGGCTGCAGCTAAGCTTCGACTGTACTGAAGAGGTTCAACCACAGTGAAGCACCTTAGGTGTCCTACTGCTGTTTTGCCTGATTCAGAATCACCAGAGCTATATTACTGGGTTATTTAACCAAAGCCACCTCTAAAGAGGGTTAAATCTCTTCCATGTTGCTTCTCATTGGATGCCTGATCAGCCCTGTTTGGGTGGGGTCCAGCATTAGATCCCACTCTCCCAGCTAACCCAGCCAGCAGCAATAAGCCATATTATCCAAACCTACCCGGTGGCTTTCATTGCATTTTCAGGAATGGAATGTATGACTGCCAGCTCTTTGCTGCTCCAGTTACCCCACCAGCCAGTCCACTTCAATTGCACTGCAGTGCTCCACCTTCCTCTCCATGTGTTCCTTCCCAGGAACAATCAACTCCTACTCGATCACCTGCAGCGGCTTTTCTCGGGAAAAAAGGTACCTTAAAATGCATGGAAAAATCTGAAACTCTGACAATGTGTTACTCAAACTCCATAAAGAAATTCAGTTAAGCAGGATGTTGCTCATCAGTGGGCCCACACTTCCCACTCAAGTGCCAGGAATAAAAATGGCACACAGCAGCTAAAATTGTTCCAGGCTATAAATGATCATCTTCACATAATATCCAGACAGATAAAATTCAGCTTTAACTGTTACAATTTTTCAGTCTTGGGACAAGTAATATAACATATGAGCTGCACTTCTTCAATCTCTACTCGTGTAAATCGGAAAAAGAAAATTTTGGTGCATCTAAACGATACCTATAGTCATTTCAGATAAATTTTATTTAACCTGTTGAACCTGTGCAGATACATAACATGAATATGACATTGCAAATTATGTGGCAAGTGATGGTAGGGCTATCAATTCAGTGAGTAAAGAGAAGATTATTTTTAAACAGGAAAAAGTCATTTATTTCAATATACATTGCATTTAAAACTATATGACATTATTTGTTCAATATTTTACACAGCTCTTAACATGGAAATGTACTGGAGTTTTACAAAATAAGACCAAGCTCTGAAACAATAATATGATATCCCAACCTTTAATTACTGCATGATTTCATGTTTTTTTTTAACATAAAGATAATTATAGCTTCATACATTATTTTTGTTCTTTATAAAAGAAAAAAAACCTGCACCTTTCCAAAGGGAGTTCATATGTTTCTTTGATGAAAATAAGATTGATACAACAGTTTTTTTAGTGATTCTTAATATGTAAAGCCTGAGGAACTCCTTTAAGCCAGAGCAGGATGGATAGGATGTAATATTTCATAACTGATGCTCAGTGGTCCATTTTGGCCACTTCAGAGCAATCAGATGTACAAACCAGTATACTGTAACTATGGAAGATACTGTGTATGCTGTCATTGCTGTGGAAGCAGATTTAGGAGCAGAAGGGAAGTTGAGAGGAAGTGACGTCAGTCTGGGAACAAAATTAATCTGCTCCTGAGCATCAGTACCAAAAGAGCAACAGATGGAAATAATTCAGTGTAAACACATACCAGCAAAACTTTGCTCTTCAGAAATGGCCCATTAGTGCATTTCAAACAGGAGAGTGATGTCTCTTAAATGCGCAGGGCCGCTGCAATTAGTAGTCACAATATTGCACTATAACATCGTAAGAAAGAGAAACTCCATGGGCATTGACCTGTAGTCCTGTAGGCCAGCACCTGAAAAGGCCTCTGGTTCAAAACTAATTATCCTAATGAGGGCACTCAGCAATGAGAGGTCAACTCTCCACTAGGGGGCCTTCCAGCTCTAACAGTGATGACTAATAAATCCCTTTTATTCATCTCTGTGTGCAGCCAAGTCCTTGGAGAAAACTCAGTGTGCCGTGGTGCAACAGTAAAAGTAATGGGCACAGCCCATAACCATAGAGAGGTGAATGGTCAGTCTTGTTGGAATTCAGACTGCATCTTACAAAGTGATACAGAATAAGACATTCACTGCCATTAAAAGCATGAAGGAATCTCAATATAAAAGTTTTCCATCTTTCAGCTTTACTTGACTGGGACTGGTGGCCTGGTCAAGGCTGCCTTCCAGTTCCAATACAGAGCAAATGTTCACTGAAGACATTTTAGTGTATTTATACCAGAATTACCTTTATTTACACGCTGATCACAACTTACATTCTTTTGATTAAGCCAAGACTCGTGAGAGCTCAGGCGCAAGTATAGGACACTCGCTAAAGCATAGGGTATATTTCACAAAGTCCTTCCATTTACACCTGAAGCAAAAAAAAAAAGAAAGAAAAAAGAAAAAGGAGGCCTGTTTTGATTTTGCTACAGAGGACTGCTGCACAATGCCAGTTTAAAATCTGTTATTGCCTGCTTTTCCTGTCTCCCTTTTTCCTTTCTTTCTTTCTTTCTTTTTTTTTTTTTTAAATCTGCAGGCATTTGTGCATCATTTGGGTGGAGAAAATCACTAATTCCCACTGACGCACCAGAATCTCAGAAACATATTACATCATAACCCTGTGGCTTTTTGTCTGGAATTTCTGCTGTCTCATCTTGAATGGCCATGCTTAGCAGGTATAATCACGACCATTAGGGGTTACCCGAGCAGTGCTGCTTTTGCTTTGTGTACAGCTGTGAATCTGTCCATTGCATATGTCCTTGTTGTGGCAGACTGTGCGTTTTCATGGTTATCTGAGGTCAGATGCCCGCTTTGTCACTGTAGAAGGGGGTGACATGGAACATGTAGCAGTGCGTGCAAACCCTGACAG
>JAMQGT020008143.1:0-37955 GCA_024447675.2 Pterophyllum scalare
CAATATTAGCAGAGAAGTTGAGAGATAATCGTGGCTCCTTAATGCCTTTTAATAAAAAACTGGTTAAAAACCTTGGGAAGATTTTTGGCACACGTTTGAAATTGTAAAAGTAAATCAATGCTGTGGTTAAGAGGAGTTTCTTCCAGCTCAAAAAAATCTCCAGACTAAAATATTTTTTAAACCATCTAGAAAGGGTTATGCACACTTTCTTACATCTGGATTGAACTACTGTAATGCACTGTATACTGTAGTTAGTCGATCATTTCTTGCTCAACTCTAATTTGCCCAAAAGGCTGCAGTCAGGTTACTGACTGGGACAAAAAGGAGAGATCATATTTTTCCAGTGCTGGCAGCCTTGCACTGGCTCACTGTGTACTCCAGAATCCAGTATAAAGTGACACTGTTTGCATTTAATGCCTTAAGTCATCATGCACCTGCGTATCTGGTAGATATACTGTGTCCAAACACTCCCACAAGATCATTAATGTGTGCTACCCAATCGCTCTTGACCATCCAAGCTCATTTGCTAAGGGAGGTCATTGCCTTTGCCAAGACTGGAATGATCTCCTAAGTGCCTTCAGAAATGCATCAGATGTTGTGACTGTCTTTAAATACTGAGCTGAAGATATACCTTTTCTAAATCAAAGATTTTGGAAACCAGCTGATCTACTGGAGCTGTGTGGTTATAGGTTGCTGTTGTGTTATTCTATATAAATAGAGTGAATGCATGTAGACGTGCTATATTAATGCGATGTACTTAATTACATTATTTAATTAGGGTTAAATGTTTTTCGTATACCAGACTGTGCAGACAGTTTGGTTCAGTTGTAAAGTTTGGAATTTTGAAGTGGGATCTATCGGGGATTGAGCAAGCTTTTGGAGGTGGCTCTCAAGTGGCCATTTACGGAACTGCAGGTTTTGGCTTGGGGTTCTTCTCTTGCGTGCAGGCCCGGCTGACAACGTTTTGCCAGTAGGCCACAGTCCTCACAGTGGTATATTTGGGCTATCTAGGGCTGATCCCACCTTTCCCCATGGGCACCTCTAGTCTCCTGGCTTTATTCTCCTCTGATCCGAGAGTTTGCTGGGGAAGAAAAAAGAACGCTGTGTCTCGATGCAGTGTTTCTCCATACCAAAATGCAGTGGGAGGAGGGGAAACCTTGGCACGGCAGCTCCCTCTCTCTGTCTCTTATTTCTGAAAATAACCTGTTTCCTAATTCAGCTCGAGATGGCAGGGAACAGAGCAGGTTGGCTTCCAAGGTGGTGTATAGGATTTCACCTGCTCTCCATCTCCATCCTGCAGAGAGTTTGCCTGTTCAGTAATTAAGACCTAACAGTGACGAAAATCGCTCAATTGTTCTGCATAGTTAGTAACAACTATAAGTGAAACAATGATACAACACCAACAATACCCCCCCCCAAAAAAATAAAAAAATAAAAAAAAAATATCCCTGAACACTTTACACACTGAGAAAACTGACTGCTAGATAAAGACAAAACGCAGAGAAAAATGTGTTGTGCTTTTTGAATAAACCAACACCACCAAAATGTCATGTCAGCCACTGGAGTAATTGCTTGTGTGTTTTACTCTTTGCATATTTGGTTCACCTTTTTTTCCAGATCAATACTTATAAATACAGATAAGCCAAGCTCATACTCTAGTACATTTTGACAGATGAAATTAATAAGGGGTAGCCTGTCAGAAGTCGTGGATGAAAGAAAATACTTTTATTTGTCAGACCTTTAAAAAAAGCTGCAAATCGAATCAATAGTATTTTGCTTTGTTTTTCAGTGGTACCGTGTGAGAGTTTGGAGTCTGTGCGTGTGTGTGTGTGCATATATAATAAATTTAAACTTTATGAGCTACTGTGTGCATGTGTTTGTGTGTTTTTTTCGTTTGTTTTTTATGGATGTTCTTTCAAAGGTGTCTCTGTGTGTAAAGATATATTTGTGACTGTACGAGTGCGGAGCTTGTGAGGGACAGTCTGTGGAGGACTGTGCGATCTGCATGAGATGTCGTGCAAATGGCGCACCGCGAGTGCTGCAAGGCTGCGAGAAGCGTGAAGATTCTGATTTCACTTCTCGGTGTGCCTAACGTTTTGGCTAATTTTCATAATTAATTAAAAAGACGGGTAAACATTACATCACACAGCTGATAAGGTCCCCTGTTGTTCTCGTTGCTTCCCATTAACTGAGCATTATCAGTGAGCAATGCATTTTCTCCGCTTCATTATTGAACTTCAATGGAGTGATAGTATAGACCTAATGTTTGACACCAAAGCTAACTGACACAATGTGGCCCCTGTCAGTCTGCCAATGGATGTGATGAGACTGATGTTGGCATCAAAGACTTGTGAATATGATTGGTAGGAATTCAAACTGGCCTCATTACAGGGATAGGCCCAATTTGTTTTCTATCAGTGGCTTTATGTTCCTCAGCATTAACTTCTAAAGCCTTCATAAACTAGATATTCCCTATAGACAGAGAGAAATAAATTCCTGAATCATGTTGGGTTATTCTCAGCTTCCTTTACATCTTTTCAATAATGAGCAAGAAGAGGCGGCTTTGGCCCAGTTACACCCTGCACATTTGCTGCCAACTTAAAGATGGAGGGAAAATCGGAGGAGGAGGAGGTGAAGGAAAGTTTTTTTGTTTTTTTTTAATATTTTAATTAACCTTTCTGCATAAAGTGACTCCCACTGTGATCTAAAAATCTCATTTACAAGCTAAGACAGCTGCTTCATAAAGAGACACAAACAAACCGACAATAAAATAAACAATTAATAATAAGTGACATGCAATCTAAGCAAAAGGAAGCAGGAGAGCATGGAAAGACAGCGAGGAGAGGGATGTGAGAGAGGTTTCAAAATGATGTGCTTGCAGCTGCCTGCTGTGAACAAGCCCTCTCAGCATCCAGGTCCGCATTGGTTAGGATGCACTTAGAGTGGTGCCACGGGCCCTTCACTCTATTCCACCACCATCCTCCATCCCCATCTTCTCCCCATTAATCTTTCACTCATATTCCTTCTCTTTCTTCCCCTTCCTCCCACTTTTCTCTCTTTTTATTTGCTGTTCTATTCAGCTTCCTTTTCAGAGTCCTTTCCTCTTCTTGCCTCTCGCTCTTCTTCACATCCCTCATCAGCCAAGCATCCTCTTCACATGCTTTTCACTCCATATCTGTGTCTATCGCACTCTGAGTGCCATTATACTGGATGCCAATCCATATTGCCCTGCTGCTTGTCGTACTTGTGTACCCGTCTGTGTATACCTGCCTATCGTGCAATTGCGACTCTCGATGTAACTGTCTCTTCCTTCTCAGCCCTCAAAGAGTGCACTGGCTGTCAGCATCACCCACCCGTAGCAGCTCCACTGTTTGCTTTGGGCTTTTGGTGAATAAACAGGTCTCCTGTTGCTCGAGCGTCTCCTCACTGCCCTGTGTGTGAAGTGTCGCTGTCAGGATTAAGGCCTCGTAATGAAGAGCAGAGGGAGAGTCACAAACCCAAAGGTTGGGTTGGAACGCTACTCTGAAGGATTAACGCAGCACATAAGTGTTTGGTTGCACTACAGTATGTTATTTGACAAACTCATACTCTGGGAGAGACTCTCTGCAGGTTGCTGTGAAGCCAACAATGAACAACGTAAGCCTGAGTGAGACTGGCACATCAGGAAAATCAATCAATCCTGTTATAAAGAGCAATATTTAAATGTTTACACGGGTTCTTATTTAAAACACTAAACTAGGCTGTTCAGCATCTGACAAATCAGAAAGATGTGTGATTTGTGTTGTGTCATCATGTTTGTAGGCCACATGCTTATAATATTGTTTCATCCATTAGTGGAAATCCCTACAGAGAAAAAGATTAGGGAAATAAAATGTGCTAATTCCCTCAAGAAGTCCCTCACACATACCTAGAGGTGACAGAAAAGATGGCACTGAGCAACGAAAAACTCCCAAGCCCCGAAAATCAGGTGTAAGCCTAATAAATATGGAGCCACAAAGCGCAAAATAACTGTCCACTTTAATTGCACATTTTCCCACAGTAATTGACGGAATAATTAAGACTCAGAGGAGTCACTGAAACCATCTGTGCAGGCAAAGGAGAAGTACAGGAGGAAGGAACAGACGGAGGAGGGGAGAGAGAAAGTATAGCAGAGGAATGAAGAGGAGGAGTATGTATGAGAGAGACAAATTGAGACAGAGAGCAGGCGTAAGGTGAAAGAGAGAGAGAGAAAATGCAATGTGAGGGAAGGAGCAAGAATGAAAGAGAGGTAAATGCACTAGTTTGCAATGTTACTTGCCGTGAGAGGAGCTCATGCTGCCAAGTTAAATTTCTGCCAAACACATTTGCAAAAGATATCAACAGCCAAGTAAAGTTTCCCTGTAGGTGTGTGTATTTTCAAGCATATGTCAAGGGTTCATTATACAGTGTGACTGTGCATGCTCACGTGTGCAGCCTTTGTTTGGGTGCACAAGATTGAACTTATTTGTGTTATCTTTTTCTAATCCACACAGAGTCAAAAGTATATATACAGGCTCAATAATTACAGAATTGTACAGAATACACAATATTGTACAGAATTGTAGTGTCTGGGTTTTATTTTTTACCCAAAGAATGAAATGACAAATGTTTAAAAGTAAACTCCAGGAAATGAATTAATAAACAGTGGCTTTTTTGGGTAAAAAATAAAACCCCAACAGGAGCCATTTCTAAACAAATGCAGACTCCAGTATCATCGGTTAAAACAATTATACGTAAGCAGTCTGGAAGAAGACCCAAACTGTCACCCTCAGATGAGAGGAAATTAGTTAGGATGTTCAGGAACAACCCTGGAACCACCAAGACTCAAGCCTGCCATGAACTGGAAACTGCTGGAACACCAGCATCGCTGTCCACTGTGACACCAGTTTTGCATCACCATGGACTGAGAGGATGCCGACCAAGGAAGAAGCCACGGCTCCAAAATCAACACCTTTGAGCTCTTCAAGCTCAACTGAAATTTGCAGCTGCCCACGTGGATGAGCCAAATGCATTTTGGAGAAAAGCTTTATGGTCAGACGAGACAACGATTGAAGCTACCTAGCTACAATGACAAGAGGTGAGAGAAGGAGTAAAGGTGAGGCTTTCAGACCCAAGAACACTGTAGCAACTGTCAAGCATGGTGGTGGTAGCATCATGCTGAGGGGCTGTTTTGGTTCCAGTGGTACTGGTACATTGCACAAAATGGATGGAATAATGAAGGAGGACTACCTCCAAATTCTTCAACGTCGTCTCAAATCAACAGCTAGACGGTTGAAACTTGAACACAATTGGATTTTTCAGCATGACAATTATCCCAAACAGACCTTAAAACTAGTTTTGGAATGGATAAAGCAGATTAGCATGACCCCAACCTCAACTCTGTCAAAAATTTGTGACTATGTTTAGAAGCCAGGTCTGTGCCAGGAAACCAATTCCGCTAAGAAAAGCGGTCAAATGTCCAGCTTGACTTATGCCAGAAGCTTGTTGATGGAGTAACAAAAGCATCTGGTTGAGGTGCAACTTGTTAAGGGACATTTATCCAGATATTAGTGAGAATTTATGTATATATCTGAGCTTGTATGTTTAGTCTTGATCCTGTGTGGATTTGAGGAAATCTAAAATAAGCTGTGCACCAAATTCTTGCTTTTCAAAGTCATTAAAGATGTATTTAGTGCAATCATTCCACCCTGGAAAAAGAACAGTTCAAGGAAATGATTAAAAGTCCAAATTTACATGTATGTAAACTTCTGACTATATTCTTATGCATTTCAGATACAGTTACTTATCAATGTGTCCATGAGAGAATTCAGTTTGGAGGACAAGCATAGGGTCAGAAAGCAAGCACAGAGATATGAAGAAAACAAGGAGAGGAAAAACACACCACTATTTCTCTTTTTCTGTGCAAATAATTCATTCTTTGGTTAGCGTAGATATGCACGGGCCATCTGTGCATATACCACGCATGTTACAGCTAACACAGCTGAAAAGCCCACCAGTCTGTCTTTGTGGTGCTCGGTATCACAAATTGTTGGCAGTGTCAGCCCATCCCGTCACAGCACACATGTCTAACATCATGACTGACTGACAAAAAGATGAAAAAGATTTGCTTCAGAGTAGCATGCTACAATGTTTGTTTCTGTTTTAAATTTGAGGCTCACCGCTGTGCATCTGTAGCTACATTCACGTAGTCGGTGTTTGAGAGTGACAAGCTCCTTGCTAATGAGAGTGAATTTCAATTTGTGGTGCACAGCGGAACAGAATGAAATAAGGGCTCTGTATGTGTGAACAGGTAAACACAGTTAGCTCCCTTAGCCAGTGGATAATGCCTTATTAAGGTCTGTAACCATAGTAACATTTAGTACAGACAAAACATGGTTTGCACCTCACCAAACAGCCAGAGGTGTGTATTCGTCCACCATGTCAGGTGACAAACTGATGCCAGTAAAAGGCTTGTGAGAGCTGCGTGACGATTTTCATGTGGAACCGCTAATAGCTGATCGAAAGTGCGACACAGTTGTTACACCTTTTTAGTTACCAGCAACTTAAAGCGCTCTCCAGTCTAATTATTGCAGATATTAACCAAGTGCTCACTGTTAGTGCAACGCTGGGGAGTGAGAGCTGTATTTAGCTGTGGTGTGAATATGCTTTAGTCTATCATTTATGCACAGTCAATGTGGAAGGAAATGGTGCAGTTTGGGGTGATGCTGGAGTGGATATAAAAAGTGCATTTTTATTTCCATTTGGGCTTTTTTTTTTTTTTTTTTTAAGCCAAATTATATTTTTGTTCTCTACAGGTGACATTACTGCTAATCATGGTTATTTTTCTTGCCCAAATATAATATAATTTTTAAATGGGACACAGACGACTCATCCAATTTTTCATAATCCAAATCATGGTATTGTCACATAATCCAATTTGTGGAGCAGGAGTGTAATCTTGCCATTACTCGAGTCCACATAATCTGCATTTCAGTTTTATAAGAATATATTGCACCATGCCCTCTCTCTGCCAAGTGGTTTTTCTCTCATAGTTTCTCCACTTCTGTATGCTGGGTCTCGGAGAGAGACAGAGAGAAAAAAAAACATTAACCCTTAATAAAGGCAGGACAAGAAATCAGCATGGGATAAAACATATTATACAAGAAATGGTGGGGAGGTAGTCAACAGGCTTCAGCTCCCACAACATCAAGGAAATCCCTAGAGGAAAAAAAACAAGGAAGGGAGCCAGGTCCACAAAGGCCCGCTGAGAGAGCGAGAATACATTACTGTCAACGATGGCACAGTTCCCCACACTCACAGGGCTACATATTAGTGTTGAGGGCAAGTGGAATGCAGAACACAACCAGTTCTAAAGAACTACAAAGTGTCCTAACTGTTAATGGAGCTGTGAATGATGGGTTTTGGTGGGGTATGCATATTTGAATGTAATAATGCTTGTAGCGTACTTGTATGCTTGTGCTTGTAGTTATGAATTACAACAAAAGAAAATCTGACTTATGAATCAATTGGTGTTTATTTCCATAGCTCATTTGAGAATGTCTGTTTCATTTATGGAGATCTAAAGTGGACCTTACTCCTGCAAAAATATGTGGAACTGCCTACCCCACTCTTGAAAGCGGTGGTGTTGTTCGGCATTTGCTCCTAGGTGGGGCCTAGGCAATTAAACTGTTGCATCTCTTCTCACAGTTTCTATGGCACTTTGGAAAAGCTTGTGTTCAAACCTGCATGATAATGTACTACAGTTAGTTTCTGCAGAGACTGCATCCCCAGTCCTCAGCACTGCATGATGCCAGTGGCCAGGGAGGGGACATCATAAGTGATATGCAAAGAGGAATAGCAGTGGTTGGCAAAAAAAATAAACCATAGCCAGCTGTCTCTTCCACTGATCCTGGTCTCCAATCATCCCATGCCAAGAGCTTCAGCTTTCTCTATGTTCACCTTTTAGTAAATTAACAGCCTGCCACTGAGCATGCTAACATCATTAGATATCACTGCAACAAACACCCTCACTGGTCAGTGCACTAGTTACACCTTACTAGTACCACGTTGGACCCCCTTTGCCTCCAGAACTGCCTTAATTCTTCATGGCACAGATTCAACAAGGTGCTGCAAACATTCCTCAGAGACTTTGGTCCATATTGACATGATAGCATCACGCAGTTGCTGCATATTGGTCAGCTGCACATCTATGATGTGAATCTCCAACACATCCCAAAGGTGCGCTATTGGATTGATTGTTGGCAACTGTGGAGGCCATTTGAGTACAGTGAACTCACGTTCAGAACCATCATGTTCACGAAGACAGTTTTAGATGATCTGAGCTTTGTGGCATGGTGCGTTATCCCGTAGGAAGCAGCTTTTAGAAGATCGGTACACTGTGGTCTACACTCACTGGCCACTTTGTTAGAAACACCTGTTCAACTAATCATTAACACAAATATTTAATCAGCCAGTCACACAGCAGCAACTCAGTGCATTTAGGTATGGTCAAGACAAACTGCTGAAATTCAAACTGAGCATCAGAATGGGGATTTAAGTTACTTTGAATGTGGCATGGTAGTTGGTGCTATACAGGCTGGTTTGAGTATTTCAGAAACTGCTGATCTGCTGGGATTTTCCAACACAATCATCTTTAGGGGTTTAAAGAGAATGGACTGAAAAAGAGAAAATACCTAGTGAGCAGTAGTTCTCTTTGTTAAAGACAGGCATGAGAGGAGAATGGACAGACAAATTCAAGCAGATAGGAAGCCAACAGTAACTCAATTAACCAATCTTTTGCAACCAAGATATGCAGAAGAGCATCTCTGGAAGCACAACATATCAAGCTTTGAAGCAGACGAGCTACAGCAGAAGATGCCACTCCTGTCAGCTAAGAACAGGAAACTGAGACTGCTGAGACTCGCCAAAATTGGACAATACAAGAAAAATTGGAAAAATGTTGCCTGGTCTGTTGAGTCTTAATATTAGTTGGGACATTTGGATAGTGGAGTCAGAATTTGGCATAAACATAAAAGCATGCATCCATCCTGCTTTGTATCAATGGTTCAGGCTGTTGATGGTGGGTCATGATGTGGAGGATATTTTCTTGGCATTTTCTAATGGTTGCAGAATACCCCCCTATGAGCAAGCACTTGGCGACAGTGGGAAGGAAGAACTCCCTTTTAGTAGGAAGAAACCTCCATCAGAACCAGGCACAGGGAGGGGCAGTCATCTGCCACGACCGGATGGGGGTGAGGAAGACAGGAAGACAGGATAAAAGGCATGCTGTTGAAAAGAGCCAGAAATTAATAATAACTAATGATTAATTGCAGGGTGGGGTATAAACATAGAGAGACTGAAAAGAGGTGAGTGAATCACTGGAATGTCCCAGCAGAGGGAGGGTTCAGGGTCACCTGATCCAACCCTAACTATAAGCTTGATCAGAAAGGAAAGTTTTAAGCCTAATCTTAAAAATAGAGAGGGAGTCTGTCTCTTGAATTCAATCTGGGAACTGGTTCCACAGAAGAGGGGCCTGAAAGCTGGAGGCTCTGCCTCCCATTCTACTTTTAAGTATCCTAGGAACCACAAGTAAGCCAGCAGTTTGAGAGCAAAGTGCTCTATTGGGGTGATACGGTACTATGAGGTCTTTAAGATAAGATGTGGCCTGATTGTTCAAGACCTTGTATGTGAGAAGAAGGATTTTAAATTCTATTCTGGATTTAACAGGGAGCCAGTGAAGAGAAGCCAATATGGGAGAAATATGCTCTCTCTTTCTAGTCCCTGTCAGTACTCTAGCTGCAGCATCTTGGATCAACTGAAGGCTTTTCAGGGAGCTTTTAGGACAGCCTGATAATAATGAATTACAGTAGTCCAGCCTAGAAGTAATAAATGCATGAATTAGCTTTTCAGAATTTTAGAGATATTGCACAAATGCAAGAAAGCAGTCCTACATATTTATTTAATATGTGCCTTGAAGGACATATCCTGTTCAAATGAATCCATGGTATGAAGAATTAAGACAGTTCTGAAGGCAACAGGGGGTCGGTCCAACGCAGTACTATAAAAAGTGTACCTAATAAAGTGGTTGGTGAGTGTATATATTGTATCTAAATGATGGGCGTCCATTAATGTTAGCCTTTATATGTGAAGTGGATGAAGTGTGGAAGTCTTATCACAACCATTTAGTAACCAAATAACCTGTTGATCAAATGTCACATTGGTTTCTAAGAGTTGACCTGTGCGACTCTTGATTGTAGAAACTATGTCTCCTCTGGTCGTTATACCTCATAAGCATACAGTTTTGCAGCTGCAGCTTTGGCTAATGGGCTGCAAACCATTTTCCACCAGGGACACGTCACCACTGTCTCAGAAGAGTCTCATTTCAGTGGAGTCTAATACCAATTTTCTTGGATGACTGTTTGAACTGCTGTTATCGTGTTTCCCATCATGCCACGAACAGCTGCCATCTGTTTTCTTGCTGCACAAAGCGCATGTAGTTTTCCGCACAATGGCAGAAACAAACAAGCTTGTTTAAGAAAAAAAAAGCCCCAACAACCTGTACTTATTTTTTAACCGTTGCAGTTAGAGCTAACTTGAGTGCTGAATACCTCGCATCTGTTCAGCAGTAAAACTTATTCTTTGTTTCAGCACTTCAAGACTTTAAATGACGAGCGGCAGCAGTAGGAAACGTTAGCAGTGATTAATCGCAGTTCTGATATGACACTGAGAGACTGAGACTTATATCAGTGAGATAAAATTACAAACAGTGATGTTGTGTTACATGGATAAATTGCTTCTTTTGCATAACTATAAACTGCAATACAGACAGATGATTATAGAATATAAATCCATTACCAAAATATGGCTCAGATTTCTTGAAAATCTTTAAGATTAAATTTACCTGTTGAGACTCATAGTGCATGGTGGAATTTGTTTATCAGTTCAGCTTCTGTAGATAAAAGTGTCTGGCTTCTAAGCCAGCACTTTCAAGAATTCCTCTCAGTAGGTATTTAAGGTATGATATATTTAATTTCATAACAAACTCATTTTAAACTCAAAAGATGAAAAAGAAAAGGCTACTGAGGCACTCGAATGTCCTTTTGCTGCTATTATTAATGTAGGAAATATAGAACTCAAAATGAATGGGATTAGTGTCTTTAGCTAGATACGATAGTCCCTACTCTCTCCAGGTTATTAAATTGTCCACTGAGGGCATCCATCTCTTTTGATAATTATGAGCTGCCGGGGAAGCTCTTCCCTTTATTTAACAATTGCATGTCTCTGAGATAGTCTAGGTGTAAAGATATATTTTCTCCTGCCTATGCTTAGTTCTGTCTGGCCCAGTTTTGTGGTGCCATGTCTTCTTAGAACTAAAAAGCTCTGAAATGTTTTCTAAGAAAATCTGAACTTCTAAAGAAGCAGGGAGCTGTAGAAGGAAGAGTGTAAGGAATGAGGGATAATGTAAAGAAATGTAAAAAAAAAAAAAAAAAAGAAGAGAGAGAGAGAGATGAGTATAGAAAATGAGATAGGGCAAAAAATTCAGAGTATGTCCATCAGAGACAGGGAGATGAGGATTTGGTCGTTCAACACAGTTAGGGTGCAGTGACTGTGAAACTGCTTAAACAAACACTGCATGAGAGTGAGAAGAGGTGGAGGGAGTGGGAGAAATGTAGAAATCTGGCCCCATTCAAGGACACAGAAAAAAAAAAAGAGAAGATAGTGTAAAAAAGACCAGAGTCTTTAAGGAGTTCGACACGAGGGTAAAGAAAGCGGGGTAGATGGTGTGTGTCACGAAAAAAGAGAGATAAAGAGGCAGATTATGAACCAGACCGTGGAATTGAACTCAGAGGTGGGGCGTTGTAAAAGATGGAAGCAATGAAGGTGAAATGCGGTTGGCAAAATAAAAGGAAAGATAGTGAGTGAGTGAGGAAAGTGAACTGATGGAAACAGAAGAGATGACTGCCAGAGGGGGGAAAAATGCCTCGGGGACCGTTTCAGCCTTAACTCACATAACACTGCTGTGACAGAAAACCCTTTACCTCCAATCCTGGTAATTTCCATTTTCAATTCAGCCAGTGCTGGCACAGTCTGTTATGTGAGGAGCCAGAGTCATGACTCTACAGGGATTATACAGCCTGTTTAAACCAACTGACATTTACAAAAACAAATGGATATTTAACAGAAAGTGCTGCCGTTAAGATGTGAGCTTTTTTATCCATCGGTCGTCCCGAGTGTCTTTTTGGCAAAACAGCAAATTATTCAGATATTTAGTAGGAACACGCGTATCACTGCTGTCCACTATGCATGGATGGTGCATTTCAAATAATGCTAGAAGTTATGCTATGTTTGGAATTTCTTTTATGTTTGACTTTTATCACCATCACCTTTTATAGACCTCCAAATTGCATTTCTGGCATTTTTATACAGCAAATGTTTATCTTTTGTTGATGACTAATCAGATGTATGGAATCTTGTAACATAGCCAATTAGTGGCCACATGTATGAAACATTGTACTCAGGGTCATAGTGGAGCTGGAGCTGGACAAATGTGATGTCCAGCTTCTCATCTAACCAGAGTTAAAAAATGTTACCAGTCCACTAAAGGATCATTATCAGTAGATAGTACTTCCATAGACACCTCCAGCAGTCTCAGTGGTCTACTGTACTAGTAAGATGCAAAGACACTATCATGTCATCAAAAAAAGGTGGCCTCGCCAGCTTGCCAAACAGAACTAATAGGTAGAGTGTGGCCACTTTAACACAGCAACCAAAGTCCACCTAAGACAGGATGGGTTGCAGTCTCAGACCAGCGGTCATGGGTCTTAGACACAGATTTTTGAGTTTTGGGACTTTTAAATTCTTGTTTATTGTTGATTATTCTCAGTCTGAATCTTAGTTTGCTTTTTGTTTACATTTTTATCTTCATGTATTTCTTACATATTTTTAAACTTTAGGTTTTAGTTATTAATCATAATAATAATAATAACGCCTTAGTCTTATATAGGGCTTTTCAAGGTACCCAAAGACGCTTTACAATTTCAAGCACCATTCATTCACACTAATGTAGCCACAGCTGCCTTGGGGCAGTCTGACATGGCCCCTCCGACCACCACCAACACCAATCACACCAATCACACAACCACATTCACACTTAGGCAGTGTGGGTTAAGTGTCGTGCCCAGGGACACAATGACAGGATGCGCTCAGACAGGGACTCTTACCCAGCGACCCGCTGGTTGAGAGGTGAGCACCTACCCAATGCACCACTGCCACCCAATTACTGTTTGTATGAAAATTTACCTGAGTGTCTCCCTCTGTTTTATTGTCCTGTGTCAAGTTCATTTGTGTTCAATGTTATTAATTCTGTAAAGTTCCTGTTTCTGCATCTTCCTGTTCCAGTTACTACTTCTCACTTCCTCTCTTTTTATTTTGGTAGTCATTTGTCTCTGGGTCTTGCATTCAGTTTGTCTTCTTGTGTATCCTTACCTTGATTAGTTTCAACTGTGTCTCCTTACCCTCATGTTTCCACTTCCTTCATTTCCTTGTGTATCTATAGCCTCAGTTTCCCTGCCTCCTGTGTTGTGTCATACTGTGTTCCTGCTCTGTAGTTCCTAGTATGGGCCCTGCATATGTTCCATAGTTTATTCCTAGAATTCCTGGTGTTCTGAGCTTGCTTTGGATTTCGGGCTGTTTTTGCCTCTCTCTTTGGACTTGTTGTTTTGGACTCAGTTGGATCCAGTGGAGGCTCAGCCTTTTGTCTGTCAGATTTGCCTTAGAAGTCTGCATTTGGGTCTTTCACTTTCACACACTTCCAACTTATGACGCCTCCAGTTGTTGCCACTTTTGTTCACACAGACACTACACATGCATCCTCTAGGTGGACTCCAAGAGGACTTGGAAAAAAATGCTGTTGTCCACAACACTCTGTACACATCCCTGAGCTGTTCTTGCATTAGTGGCAAATGCAAAGCAGCTTGCAGCTTGCAGCTCAGGAGCTCATCCAAGTAGACATGATGTATGTGTGTTTGAACCGTCGGGGCAGCTTTCTGTAGGCATATAAAATGTGAAAGCACAGATTAGATTTGTTATGTGATGCCCCAAAAGCTCTACAGTTAAAGCTTCTTTTATAAGGTAAAGAGGGTTAAGTCATCCATGCAGAATATTTTATTTACATATTCGGTTAGTTTTTAAAACTCAGACTTTTTTTTTCAGTCCTCAGTGGCTCCCTTGAACATGTAAAATCAAGCACATGCACCACATCTTCTATGAAAACTCCTCAAGAAAGTCAATGATTTTTACCTGTGAGACTTAAATTTAGTTTCTGTCTTTTGGACTTAATTTTAAATTTTGGCAAGGGAAAAAATGACATTTGAAGTGACTATAATAAATAAATTCCTCAAAATGTTGGACTATTCCTTTAAAGTTCTGCAACTAATGACCAATAATAACTTTTTCCACTATAGTGGAGGAAGAAGAGTTACTTTTTTTCCTTGATGTTAAAAAAAAAATCTAACATATCTTTATTTTTTTGTTATTGTTACCAGGTTATGTCCTTTAACAAGATATCATAACAAAATTTGAATTTTCTAAATTGATGGATGTTCTGTGCAGGACTAGTTTGCGCACTGAGAAGTGCTTTAGATATTTGGGTATGATATAAATTCTGTGTATCCTCATTTCAACACTACACAAGTAAAGCGGACAGTGTGGCTATTGTTTTTTAGGGAAGAGGTTTGCAATATCAGATGGTTCAGACTGTTATTACTCTCATACATCATATTCTCATATACGTTGTATTTTGCACTACATTGTGATACATACCGCACTTCCCCAAATCCATCCGAAGCAAAGTGAGTGTTTCATCTTTCTGGGTGTGTTTGTATATGTATGGCCTACCCATGTGTGCACTGGCACTGGTGCTCCAGCTGCCACTTTCTGTCTGTCATCTCCAGACCAAAGGTCAGCAGCTCAACTGTCACATTTTGTCCGTCACAGGATCTGCTCTGTCTTACAACAATGGTGTGCAGTTCAAGCTCCGCTGACGACACTCGACCCTCCAGTGCGGGCTGCATGTGAGCCAGGACGAGAGTGACAGGGGTGGGTTGAGAAATGGCAGCCGACACAGGGGTCATGGAGCCAAAAGGCCATGAAGAGAGTCACAGGGATGAAGAAAACACAGCCAGGGTGATGGAGGATAACCAGAGGAAAGGACAACTTCTCCAGGTAGCATGTGGGTCTCTCTCATGCTCCCATGCTTCGTTTTTCTGTATTTCATTTTTCCACACCTGACTCGGCCTCCCTCTGCCCCCACACCCTTTCTTTTCTGTTCCACACTTTCTCTCTCTCTCCTTTGCTCGCTCTACTGCTCCATTGGCTTCAGGCAACGCTGTCCGTTCCCCCCTCTCACTCTGTGATGGAGGGATGGTTTGTGGAGTGAAGGTGCGATGAAGCGATGGAGGCCTTCAGCCCAAGGAAAAACTCCCTTCCCTCCACTGGCAGCTGTTACTGTTCCTAAATATCACTTTTAATAATTGTTAATTGCCTTTAAGTAAGACTTCAGATCACAAAAGCTAAGCTAAAATAAAGGGTCAGCTCACCAAATTACAGTTACAATTAATATTTTGTCTCGTACCTGTTGTGGCATCTTGCCATGGAGATTAGTTGTAGTTGTACAAGTCTTATGATGTCAGTCTCTGGAATTTTAGTTTTAACTGGCTGGAAATTCTTGACAAAAAATTGTACAGACGATCCAGAACAGCTATTGTGGACAATGCCTTTCTTTATTAGAGGAAAATTGTTCCCTGGCAACAAAGTGCTACTGTATCTCCTTGTTCTGCACAGAAGTCATAGAGATGAGCATAGTGGATAGCAGTCGTGCAAAGTACAAACAAAGAAAGAAACAAGAAACTGGGGTGAGCATATTTGAGCTTTGCACATACTAGATTAATCTTAAAAGTGGACTTTTTCATAAGTATTTGTGCCTCAAGTAACTTTTGATATTTTAATATTCCCCAATCTTTCCTTTAAATTGTTTTTTTTTTTTTTTACATAACCAGAAAAGGTCTGAACAGGTTTGAGTTACAATAAGGGGATGCTGCATTTTAAGACTGGATATTGTTGGGAAATTTTTAATATTTGTCATCAGATTTTTACTGATTTTGCTTTAACAATGTTTCCTAATCATGATGATAAAAATAATCAAATAGGTCACTGCCAAAGCACTTATAATGCTATAAATTATAGAAATCAACCTATAGCTCTTCACACTTTAGAGTGTAAATAATGGTATCAATACAAGTACTAATATCAAAACATACACTTAGGAACAAGGAAACAAGATGTGGAATTAGGCAACATGAGGGTAGCATAATAAACACATCCAAATTATTTAGGCATTATTTTTAATTAACAGGTACCCATTCTGTTACAGGGTACAACATCATTACCAAACAACAAAGATGGAAGTTTAAAAGATATGGTAATGAGTCCTGTTGCACCTAAGAAACTAGCTCTAATTTACCTGTTGTTGTTTATGTAAATCATCATAAACAACTGCAAACACTGGATGGGAACAGATGTTTAAAAAAAACTACAGAAATGCATCTTTGGGGTATTTACTGGTTGGCTCTAAGGTATATTTGTGTTTTTACAGTGGCTCAAACAGTGAAGGAAAAGAGTTTGGGTTAATTTGTAGTTTGAAAAGAACCTTATTTTTGTTACATTTTATCCTTTTATTATCTAGCTTCACATCTTGTTCTCTTATAACAGTGCCTCTCAAACTTTTTGTCAGCACAACCTGGCAGCAAGCTCTTGTTTATTTTCCCTAACAAAATTGTGCTCATTCAACTTTATTTCACCAATATCCCTCCAGCAGTTTAAGAACCTCTTCCCAGTACCTACTTTGTTCCTACTGCTGTACTGTCACATTATTAATACAAAAAAATTACACTGTATTTTTTGCACTATTATGCTGTATGTTACACGCTGTGATTTATAGTGTTAAATATCATTTCTAGGAGACAGGATTGGGTTGCTTTATGGTCTGTTGGTTTGGTAGAAACTGGGTGGAAACAAACATCAGAGATGTATATCAGAGTCTGGAAAAACATTGCAAAATATATGCACGTCTAGGTACTACTAGTACGTAATGAGAAAAGTGGGTATTAGCAATTTGGTTGAAATGACCCTTTAACAAAACAACCACATTATCCACATTGTGCTACACTCTTAATGATCTCAAATATTGGAAGCATGTGCTCCAAGTGTGTGTGTGTGTGTGTGTGTGTGTGTGTGTGCACTGAGCTGACACACACAGACGCGTGTGTAAATGTGCGTGTTTAATGCCATGTGTGAATTTACTCTGCTGGGGATTTGCATGTGTTAACCACACATTTTCCCTTAACTCTGCACCATCCTTCGTTATCTCCTTGCACACCTTAATGAGCCAGTTATTCACGATTGGACCAATTAGTCTCAGTAACCTGGTCAATTTAGCCTCTCTGCTGTCTCCTTGGGGATTTCAACTTTTGGAATTCACGCCACGGCTCTCCTGTACGATGCCTTAGCACTCAATTGAATCATACTGGAGGACAGAGGAATATATTTGGTTTGCGTGGAGGTCATTGGGGGCGATGGTAGGAGGAAGGTGGAAGCTATCGGCAGTTCAATATCATAATGGTACATTACAGCTCCGAAAGCTCCCAAAGCGCCGCGGCTAGTTGCATGCGAGGTCAGACAGAGTATCATTTAGCCGTGATAGAAGCATCTGTGCTTTGAGCGGCGGCCTCTCTCTAGCTTTCTCTCCCAAAGGCATTATCGTTTAATTGCAGGTGTAGCGGGTACACAGGGTTAGCAAGGGTTATCCTTAATGTGAAGCAGTGTGGTTCTAACCATGTATCACAGTCACTCTTTTCTCCATTAGACTGAGCCAAGCACTGGGGGAATCGATCTTCAGGCTTCATTTACATCCAGACTTTAACAATTATCTGAGCTTTAATGAAGATTTTAGATCTGGATCTGGATCTGGTGTGACCTCTGTGTCTGGATGTGTGGTCCAGGACCCTGTGCGCCCTCCCTCTGACCCTGGCTCCATTTTGTCTCATTATATAATGACATTTGTGCAGCAAGCATGACTTCAATCTAGCATAATTAGCCCCTACATATAATTAAGGCAGCTCTTGTTGCCCTTCTCTATCTGATTGTTTTGCTGTGCTATGCTGTTATTAACTTTGCAGAGGAAAAGCTCTACGGCTCCTGGTTTTCTGCTGATTTTCTCCACAGGAAGACAATTACTTAAATGCTTTAATGTATATGTTTTGCAACTCTTTATTATAGCTGTGTCTGGCAATTTCATTTTCTTGCCTTGTGAACATGAAAAGATACTTTTTTTTTTCCTTGTCTTAATAAATGAAATGGAATAAAATTATAGATAAATCCCAATAAAGCACACACTATTACTGACATCTTTTGTTGCCCGGTGGTTTATTTGTCACATCATCTTTCACTCTTCCCCGCTTTAGGTGTGCATAAATGACTCCTTTATCAAAGTATACACTAGCAAAATGAGCAGTTAATTGAGATACAGAGTGTTCGTCTGAGACTGAATATACTAACATCATATTGATCCCAAGGCCTTGTTTATGTCACATTTGACTGAGCACAATCAATTCTGTCTTGGGACTTTGATTGATCACCAATATGCTGTCACAGGTATTGACTGGGGCTATGGTTAGAATAATGTCACTATCCTAAATGGAGTGAATGAAGATGAACATGCTGAGTTGGCCTGATTTATTTCTGGACGGTCCCTTCTCCTCAAAGATTTTCAGTATGTTGTTCCTTACGCTGTGTTTCAGTTATTGTCAATGTTTTTACATTTGTGTGTTAACATCTCTACTCTTCCTTCCTAAACTGTCTGCAATAAGCATCCCTCTTGTCTCCATGTCCCGCCTGGTTTTGGTCTCCCCCATTTTGCACACAAATACATACTTTCTCCTCTACATCTCGGCTCATTATCCCACCTTCCCCAACTTCTTGACTTGTCATCTTTCCAAAGCCTCTCCCAGATCTCCTCTGTGCATCTGTGAATTGTCTCTCTTTGTAGCAGTGCCCCTGTACAGCCAGACTCCTCACTCCATCCATCTCTGTCCTACTCCTGCCTCTCCCCACTCCTCTCATCCATCTCTCCTGCTCCCTTATTCATATCTTTTGAGCATTTGCTCCTCTCCACTTTGTTGCATGTCATGACAACCATGTGTCTCCTTGACCCTTTGCATCAGATGGACATGCACATTTTACTGTGAAATGTCAACATGTGAGGAAATTGCTTTTATGGTGATGTTTTACTTACTTAACGTTACATTATTCTATCTATCTATCTATCTATCTATCTATCTATCTATCTATCTATCTATCTATCTATCTATCTATCTATCTATCTATCTATCTATCTATCTATCTATCTATCTATCTATCTATCTATCTATCTATCTAGATGCCACTGATGTTGAGCAATAAGGCAATAATGCCTGCTTTTGCAGCTGTCGTTCATCCCAGAGGAGTTTGTTGTGGTTAAGGGCAGATCTCTGTGCAGGCACTGAGGAAGCATTTCTTTATTTCTTTAACTCAAACAGATTATTGTGTGAAATATGTATCTTGAAGCATTAAAGGCTCATTCTAGTTTATTTCCTAAAAATGTGGTCACTACAATCCCACAGTCCCTTTTATTCAAGAAATTCAACCTACATTGGTGTAAACAATGGAGGATCTCCAGCAACAGCTTTCCAAAAAATAAAAATAAAACCATGAAAAGTAGCCAGCAGAAACAACCACTGTACCTAACTGCATTAGAGAGTGGCATCAGGGGCACCTCACACTCTCTGTTTGTGTTCAGGAGCTAATGGCAAACAAGTGCCTTTCCTAATTGCAAAGATGAAATGGTAAGAAACACACTGTGAAGTTGCTTGATGACAAAGCCTCCAGCTGTGGCTAATTGACAAAAACACTGCTGTGAGATGTCACACACTTTTTATTTATTCATTTGTTTTTGGATTTTTATTTATTTGTTTACTTGTTTTACACAATTGTAACTGTTGTTCAGCTACGACTTTAATCTCGTTAAGACGGAGATTGCAGGCCCTCACAGCACATTACACATTGAAGACTTGGGCGATTGATCTTGCGGCCTCCGTCTCATTTTCAGGTGCTGGTTAATGCCAGTTCAGGTAAATATAGTTTACGATTCCATCCACATCCTGTATGCAATTCCTCCCTAAAACAGATAGCTCAATTGCTTTTCCACAACTTTCTGAGTTCACTTTCAGCCAGAGGCAAATATTTGAAATTACTGATTCAAAAATGTAGGAGGCTCTTGTTGCTTGCTATGCGGTCTTTTGCATAAGTCCTCATTCCTTTGAATTCTTGTAAAGAGCTGTAAAGTGAAAAGTTAGCACATGTGAGACACCAGAGCTACTTTTACAGTGGCTTGCAAAAGTGTTCATACCCCTTGAACTTTTCCATATTTTGTCACATTACAACCACAAACATAAATATATTTCACTGGAATTTAATGTGAAAGACCAACACAAAGTGGTATACAATTGTGAAGTGGAAAGAAAATTATACAGGATTAAAACATTTTTTACAAATAAAAAACTGAAAACTGCGGTGTGCAAAAGTATTCAGCCCCCCTGAGTCAATACTTTGTGGAACCACCTTTTGTTGCAATTACAGCTGCAAGTCTGTTAGGGTACGTCTCCACCAGCTTTGCACATCTAGTGACTGAAATTTTTGCTCAAGGGGTATGAATACTTTTGCAAGCCACTCTATATGATTTTACATGACCTGGTTGATAAGTATTTCTATAATGACACTGCTACAGATGAATTGAAACAAGAAAGACGTGACCGAAATGCAGACTTTAATTCAAGGGGTCTCATAAAAGTATTGCAGTAACTATTTAGGAATTACAGCCATTTGTACCGTATACATAGTCCCCCATTTTCAGAGGCTCCGAAGTAATCGGACAATTGAATGGGGAGCAGTTTCATGGCCAGGTATGGCCCGTTCCCTCATTATGGGCATGTATGAGCTGCCAGTGGAACTGGGTCACTAGTGTTTATTAATGATGTGACTCCTGATAGAAGTAGCAGGATGAATTGTGAAGCGTACAGAGCTATACTCAGCCAAATGCTGCCAACCTGATTGGACAGCACTTCACAGTGCAAATGGATAATGACCCAAAGCATTCAGCAAAAGCAACTCAAGAGTTTCTCAAGTCAAAGAAATGGGAATTTCTTCGATGGCCAAGTCAGTCTTGCTTTTCAGTCATGTTAATGAATGCAAAACTAAAGGAAGCGAGAACCACCGAAAGCAGCAGCTGGAGGTGGCTGAAGTAAAGGCCTAGCAGAAGAAAAACAAGAAACACAGCATTTGGTAATGTCACTGACTGCAAAGGATATTAATCCACATATTAAAACCGAGCCTTATATTTCAAATGATGTCAGTTTGTCCAAATACTTTTGAGCCTCTAAAATTGGAGGAATTTGTATAAAATGTCTGTAATTCCTAAACAGTTAATGTGGTACTTTTGTCAAACCTCCTGAACAAAAAACCTGAAAATCTGCCCTACACTGACATCTTCACTGTTTGATTAAAAATCGACTGGTGTGGCGCACAGAGGCAACAATGCAAAAATAATGTCACTGTCCAAATGCTTATGGACCTTACTATATGCAGTTATCCTTCCACATTTATCTTAAATGTAATTAAACCGGTCAGCCAACATGACTAGATGAGAAGCATAAAAATGAGTAGAAGTAAAATAATCACCTTTATATTGTAATACAACATAATCCTATATCTTAAACTTGAACTCACAACAGTGTAATCTAGTTTTTCAAATACATCGTCACAAATCATGCTGTAGTTGTTGCGCCTGCACCACTTACAATATATGGACAAAAGTACAGTAATAGCATTAAAACCTTTTAATCTTTGCATTGAGATGTTTTCACTCCCATTGCTGCAGATGTATAAAGTCAACTATTGTTCCCATTGACAACTATTTGTGAAAGAGTTCACTGAATTTGAGTGTGGTGCTGTAATAGGACACCGCAATTGCAACGAGTCAGTTTGTGACATTTCTTCCTTCCTGGATATTTCACAATCAGCTGTAAGTTGCATTACTGCAAAGTGGAAGCAATTAGGGACCGCAGCAACTCGGCCCCCATAAAATTACAGAGCAGGGTCATTGAGTGCTGAGGCACACAGTGTGGAAAAGTCTGCTGAATTAATAACTGTAGTGTTTCAAGTCTCCTCTGGCATTAACATCAGCACAAAAGCTGTGAACTGTGAGCTTCAAAGCATGAGTTTCCAATTCCTGTAGGTATCATGTGTAGGTGGCCCAGTACTTTTGTCAATACAGTGTATATTTAAGAGTCCTCTATGTCAACCTGGTAAGTAGAAAAACAGAGCTTTGAACCACTACATAATAACTGAGTAGTTAACCTAAAACTGGCTCAAAAAAAGTATAAAAAGTATTTCAAGAGCAGCTGTGAGGCTGTCTTATCTCTCAGGGCTTACATCAGACTCTCAGTTCTACTGTACCACTTATCGTTTATTAAACAACAGCAGATCACGACATGCCTGTCTGATGTAATGAAAGTAACTGGTTACTTTTCTGAAGCCTGGCCCATGAAGACTCAAAGCACAATCCTCCTACCAGCAGTTTGTTTAATATGAACAAAAAAACAAAGCATGAAAAAAGTTGCCGTTTTACAGCTGGAGTTTAAGCTAAGCTAAACGACTCATTCAGTAGGCAGATGTGTCTAAGGGGTGTTACTAATGTCACCTGCATTTGATTGTGTATAGGTCCTCTACAAATGTGACAAGTTAGGAGTGGCAGAGCCATCTCTAGTCTACCTCCACAGACTCTAAAGAACACCTTTATCTGTGTGACACCAGCGGCTTATTTTATAGCACAAGTATACAACATGAGCAAAGTAAACTTAAATAAGTTGTAAAGAATACAGTAAATAAGGTTACATATCTCTCAGACAAAACTCCAGTCATTCCTCCCACTTTTCTTCTCCTCCCTCTTGTGTCTGCCTCTTCTGTTTCTTGCTTTTCCTCCTTCCCTCCCTCTCCATAGAGCAGGGCCAATTAGAGAACATCCCATGCTCCTTCTTGGCTCAACCAAGACACTCTCCAGGGCAGCTAATTAAACACAACCCTTCCCCCCTTTCTGTCTCTTTCTTCCTCTCTCGCTCTGCACTGTCACCGCTCTCCATCTGCCTCACATCCTCCTGCTCCCTTTCTCCCTTTTTCCCACCCTCCCTTCCTCCTTTCACAGCAACCTCTTTCCATCAATTCACTCGTGCTTCTCTCTTTTCACAACTCTCCCCCGGCCCTTCATCCCTCGCCCTCTTTGCCTATTTGTCACGGTAGAGGTTTGATATTCACATGGGGACAGTCTTCAGAGTCAATCTGTACAAAGCACTGGACTTGTTATTCTCTTCTGCTAGTGTTAACCATGCGCCCTGTGACCTCATGTACACTTTAGGAGAATGTCCAGATCTGACAGTGCTGCTCCTTTTTAACAATGTTCTTCCAGAAGTACTGTTGCCCGCTGTCCACAGCTGAGCCCACTGACACTGACAACCAACCCTGTTAATGGGCCAGTCATAGTTACTAGATGTACTCCTATTTTCTCCCTCAGTCTCCATTTTTCTTTTTACCCCCATCCCTTCATGTCAGGGACCTTCATGAAGAATACACACAGCTTTATAAACCCTCTCACCTGGCTTGGCAAAGCGTTTGTTGTCTCAGCACATAAATGTTGGCATACAGAAAAAGAGGACATCTGTTGTTGCCATATTTTCACATAATGAGTTTCATCCAAGAAACTCAATTAGTCAAAGATATGATCCAGCCGTGGTGTTTATTCCCATTAAGCACATATATTTGTTCTTTTTTTGGCAGCAAAGCAAACTCATATAACAACCAGGGAGCTAGTTAGCATTTTTTTTTTTATTCTTTCCTTTTTTTTTTTCTCTCCCTCATATCTGCACAACTTTGAAGAAAACTTCAGACGCCACAAATGGTTTGTTACATCATTTTCTTACCCTCTATCACAGGAAACGACACCCAGTTGAGTACTATTTCTATGTTAAAAACTCCCCTGACATCCTCAATAAAAGGAAAAAATATATCACAAGCAAATCTTTTATTTCCAAGGCAAAATAGGAGCAACAAGAGATTCCTGCCAACCACAAAAGGAACAGCTGTAGATGCTTTTTCTGATTCATGGGCTGTAAACTAGTTTCTTGTTTTGGACTGTAATTACTTGCGATTTTTAGGAATGGATGATGTCCAAAAAAACAAGAGAAATCTGAATGCACTGTTCAGGACAATTCGCGCTACGTTTGCCTGCAGCTTCCATAAACAGGCCCAACATTAATGTTTGATACTGGTTGCCAGAATGGATGTAAGGCTTCAAAAGTAAAAGACAGAAATCCATGTTCAAAATGATTATTATTTCGCTAGTACCTGCAAAACAAAACAAAAAAAACTGTTTCCACAGGTGTATCTTGTGCTACATTTATTGTGAAATACTTGGTTTTATGATCATCAACCACAGTACTGTGCAAAAGACTTGAGTCACCCCTCATTTCTTTATTGTTGGCTAGGAAAATGGGAAATAAGTACAACTGTTTATTGAAACATGCAAACATAAATGAAAATACATTACATAAAGCAAAAACAGAGACTGTACAATTCTAGCGATCTTGAAAGTCTATATTCGGTATGACCTCCTTTATTCTTCAACGCAGCATGGGCTCTCTTTCTTGTCATTTCTTTAAGCAGTCTTCAGGAATATTTCTCCAGGCTTCTTGAAGAACTTTCAAAGCTCTTCTTTGAAAGTTGGCTGCCTTTTGTTCTATTCTCTGTCAAGATGATCCCACACTGCTTCAGTAATGTTGAGGTCCGGGCTCTGGGGAGGCCAATCCATGACTGATGGTGTTCCTATGTGTGTTTTTCTATCCAGGTATGCTTTTACTGCATTGACAGTGTGTCTGGGATCATTGTCATGCTGAAAAATTAAGCTGTTGCCAATCAAACTCTTTCAAGATGGTAATGCATTTAGTCAATGCAAAATCTGACTATTTTTCCACATTCATAATTCCATGAAGATCTCCAACACCACTGGCTGGCTGAAATGCAGCCCCCAACCGTCACAGAGCCTCCTCCGTGTTTTACAGATAGCTGTAGAAGCTCACTGTTGCAACTCTCTACTGACCTCCTCTGTACATATTGATGGTGGCTTCATTCATTCATCACTCCATAAGCCTGTTGCCACTGATTTTTATCCCAGTCCTTGTGTGATCTGGCATACCTCAGTCTTCTCTCCCTGTTTCCTTCCTTTAAAATGACTTCAACTGAAGAAATGGGAACAAATTACACTATATTGCCAAAAGTATTCACTCACCTATACAAATCATTGAATTCAGATGTTCCAATCACTTCCATGGCCACAGGTGTATAAACCAAGCACCTAGGCATGCAGACTGTTTCTACAAACATTTGTGAAAGAATGGGTCGCTCTCAGGAGCTCAGTGAGTTCCAGTGTTGTGCTGTGATAGGATACCAAGAACCATGCATAGAGAGCTTCATGGAATGGGTTTCCATGGGTCAAGGTGCTCTACACTACTTTACACTACTGCATCCAAATCAGATGCAGTAGTGTGAAGCGCGCCATCACTGGACTCTAGAGCAGTGGAGACCTGTTCTCTGGAGTGATGAATCACACTTCTCTGTCTGGCAATCCAATGGACAAGTCTGGGTTTGGTGGTTACCAGGAGAACGGTACTTGTCTGACTGCATTGTGCCAAGTGTAAAGCTTGGTGGAGGGGGATTATGGTGTGGAGTTGTTTTTCAGCAGTTGGGCTCGGCCCCTTAGTTCCAGTGAAAGGAACTCTTAATGCTTCAGCATGCCAAGACATTTTGGACCATTTCATGCTCCCAACTTTGTGGGAACAGTTTGGGGATGACCCCTTCCTGTTCCAACATGACTGCGCACCAGTGCAGAAAGCAGGTCCATAAAGACATAGTTTGGTGTGGAACAACTTGACTGGCCTGCAGAGTCTTGACCTCAACCTGATAGAACAGCTCTGGAATGAATTAGAGCGGAGACTGCAAGCCAGGCCTTCACATCCAATGTCTGACCTCACAAATGTGGTTCTGAAAGAATGGTCAAACATTCCAATAAACATGCTCCTAGACCTGGTGGAAATCCTTCCCAGAAAAGTTAAAGGTGCAAAGGGTGGGCCAATATCATATTAAACCTTATGAATTAAAAATCGGATGTGTTTTTTTGACAGGCTGTTTATAATAACATGTCTATAGACACTATTTAAAATTGATTCTTTGCTATTATGACTGGTTCTTTGTTATGTGTAAACACAACACTGGTTCATCCCTTGAGTTAGGTGCCTTTTTTATATTTAAATGATTCATATGTCAGCGTTAAGCAGCTTAACAAACTAAAAATTCTTCAGATGCAAGGTCTGGACTGAAAATGAGTGAAAAAGCAGGCAATGTCTAAAGAACAACTTTGAAAGACCTTCAGAAAGCCCGGGGGAACCATCTGACTCCTTGAAAGGAAAAAATAAAGAAAAGAGTGGTGGCTTAAGACTTCTGCACAGTACCGTATTTATAAATAACATTTGGAGAAATTTTGTTTTAAATATACATAATTTGGAAAATTGAACATCTCAAAGAGATATATTTTATTTGCTTCAAAGGTCAACCAGCCAAATGGTGAATCCTACTCAAATGGCAGTTTGAAGCTGTATTGTCTAACCTTGTCACAAATTAAGTGTTTATAGTTGTTCTGAATGGCACTGCTGGATGACAAAATTATTAACAGATATTCTTTGAAAGTGGGGATAACAATACAGTGCATGACAATTGTTAGGACTGTGACTAATTAATGTGACTGTGTGTGTCCTCAGGCCTGAATGACTGTGTAGAAAGACTGTTGTGTGAGCATCCACCCTTTGATGATGAGATTTATATCCTTTGGTCTGTAGCGGTCCAGCACGTACCTAGGTTTGTGGAAAATAAAAGACTAAATTCATGATGCTCTACTAATGGTTTCAGCTAAATGCTAACGTCAGCAAGCTAGTGTTTTTTCACGAGTGTAATGCTAACCCACTGAGACTAAGAACTGGTAAAACTCAGAGTGGTCGCCAACTTTTTCTGGATGGTCATAGAAAAATGAGAGAATTACAATATAATGAATACAAAAGATGAGCTTCAAGAAATGCCTTAACTCTTTATAGGGCAAGTGACTATCTTTGGTAATTTCCACACTTTATATGTGAAACCCATCCCACACCTCAGTGAGGTGGTCATGAAGAAATGGCCTCATGTTGTATAAAGTTATGTGTATGTTGTAATATTCTAAAAAGTGATGCTGTAATGGATCTTTTGCAATACACATTCCTTTCACCATATATATATATATATATATATATATATATATATACATATATATATATATATATATATATATATATATATATATATATATATATATATATAGTGTGTGTGTGTGTGTGTTTTTCTTGTACACTTCTTGGAATTTTTTTTTATTATTATTATAATTATTATTATATGGTAACTTCACTGACCTTGATTGTCTACATGAAAATGAATCATTTTTGAAAAATGCCACAAAAGTAATGAAGTCTTGTGATGTCCTCCAATAATAATCTAAGGTTGAAATTATGAATTTCAAACTATTTAAATGAGTGCCCTATTAGGACAAAAAGGAGACAATTCCTAGAACAGGAATGGTTTTACAGGTGGAGGACACTGATACTTTTCCCTCCTCATCTTTCCTGACTATTTTTTCACTAGTTTTGCATTTAGCTAGGGTCAGTGTCACTACTGGTAGCATGAGATGATACCTGGACCCTGTAGAGGTTGCACAGTTAGTCCAACTCCTCCAGGATGGCACATCAATACATGCCTTTGCCAGAAGGTTTGCTGTGTCCCCCAGCACAGTCTCAAGAGCATAGAGGAGATTCCGGGAGACAGTTAGTTAGGCTAGGAGAAGCTGGACAGGGCCGTAGAAGTTCCTTAACCCATCAGCAGGTCTGGTATCTGCTCCTTTGTGCAAGGAGGAACAGAGCACTGCCAGACCCCTACAAAATGACCTCAAGCAGGCCACTGGTGTGAATGTCTCTGGGCAAACAATGAGAAACAGATTTCATGACGGTGGTCTGAGGACTCGATGTCATCTAGTGAGCATATCCATGGAGACATCTACAGGATAACAACTTGGGGTTCAGTATCTAACCCAAGGATACTTTGGCATGCAGACTGGAGCAGCCAGGAATTGAACCACCAACATTCCGATTAGTAGATGACCTGCTCTACCTCCTGAGCCACAGCCACCCCAAATCCTTGAACCCAGGGGTCCTGGGTTCCACTGCACAGGACCCACTGCATCCATTCCAGCCATCATCTCATTAGCTGCAAGCCCCAACATTGTTGGGCATGCATACAAGCACATGAGAGCCATACAAACTGCTGAGTATCATTTTGAGTTGCTGCAGTGAAATATTGGCAAAATGGACTGGCCTTCCACATCGTTTTTTTCAATTTGATTTTCAGGCTGTCTTTGAATTCAGCCCTCTGTCAGTTGATCATTTTCATTTCCATCAAACAATGCAGCATCCTTTTTTTTTGTTCCTAACACATTACCCAGTCCATATCAGTATAGATATCCAGCATTATTGTTTCCCTGTTGAGATCTGATTTTTTTTTTCAAAGTGCTCCTTTAATGTTTTTGAACAGTGCATTTTATCCAGGAAATATTTCAAGTAAAACTGCACATAGCAGGCTAGTTACCTCATTTTTTTACTACTAAAGTTCATGTTTACTGCACATATATAGTACTATAGCCACATCCCAGAATGCAACGCATACTATAGCTATCAGAAGGCGTTTAGCTTGAACTTGCAGCATAAACCTGATAGTTGGTTTGGATCATTTTCTCACCATAAATGAATTGTTCTGGAGTTTGTTTGGAACCAGACCAAAGACCACCTTCTCCAAAAGGTCTTAGCATGGTTGTTTTGCTCCTAACGTGAGTGTGATTACCATGATCACATCTGTGCAAATGAACTTCACAAAGGAGGAAAACAACTGAGAGTTCATTTTAAATAAACTAAGGCCTCAGTCAGCAACCATCTGACAACCATGGGTTGCTAGAGAAAAATGTGTATTCCACGACCAGTTGGTGAGTGGTTACTGGCTGTCAGGTGAAGTCAGTTGCAAAGAGGGTGCTGCACGAAAAAAACCTCTTTATGATTGTTTTAGTCATTACCAGATTACCATAGTCGCCCATAGTTGGCATGAAAGATGCCGATTTGTCTGCAAACACTCGCCTTTTACTCTCTGAGCTGAAGTGAAACTTGAAAAAGTGCAATGCAAACCAGAAATGGAGAATGATAGCCTTCAAAGTAAAAGGTGTGCCTTACCACTGCAACCAACATATTTCAAAGGGTGCACAGAAGAGAAAACACCCTTAGAGACTTATTAATACAACATAATGCTTGCTTTGTACATTAAGATCCACATTAGTGTCCAAAAGAATGAACAAGCAGGGTCTGCTTGAGGGCTAGCAAACCTTGTGATTAAAAAGTCACTATATGAGCGCACACTGTCCCTCGGTTTTACACCCGATCCACACTATAGCATCCTGTTTCAAAGAACTAAGATGGTAATGGCTAAAACACTCAGTTTGAGGCTTCACAACAGGACTTCACAAACCAATGGATGAGGTCACAGTGGCTACGTCCATCTTTTATACTCAGTGAGTTGGAATCAAGAAAGTCATTGTGATTCATCTTCTGGGAGTGCCTTAAAATTTCACAGTAATCCATCCAAAAGGTTGGCAAGAAAAATGACTAAAAGCCAAAAATATCAATCTCCTATGGAAGCAGCAGAGTAGAAGTTAGAGGATTGTTAAAAGAGCAGCATTTAACTCAGTGGTGGATGGGCAAATATCTCAACACAATATTTATCATACCAGTAGTATAACAGATTCATGTTTAGGATTCATTAAAATTTATTTTAAAAATTAGCAATATTTTAGTTAATTCTTTCAATTATAATCATTGTAGTCCAAATCTTTTCTTAAGCACTGCATCATTAGTTCTAAAATGGTGTCGCAAGTGATGTCCAATTGATAGACACATCCCAGAGGACTGTGAGAGTAGGGGATGAAAGAGATTGCTCTGGGTCTCACTTTGTCAACAATTGATTGATAAGAGGTTTTGTTTTCATGACGCCAACCAGATCACCCAACTCTCTCCCCCTCATCCAATCCCCACTCTCTGAAGCAAAACTAATCCTAACTAAACTCCCAGGATTCCTCCCATCTCCCATCCCACTCCTCTTTCTCACACTCCTCCATGTTCTGTCATTCCTGAAGTGGCACTAATCCTCCCCCTCTTCTCTCCTTTTCATCTCCTCTTTCCTCCCCTTCGTGTTTTTATGATCTGTCGTTACCGGACCAAAACTAATCTTCGCCCCTCCTCCTCTCCCCTGGTCCCAGTCCTCTTTGCCCTCCCTGCCCTCACTCCTTCCCATTTCTTCTCTCTGACACCCAGCTGTTATTTACCTCAGACCATAACTGTATTTACCTCTCAGCCTACTCCCTCCCCACCACAGTGCATCTCTTCTACTCTCCACAGGCAAAGTCATATTGACAGCAAAGCCTTTGGAAAAAGGCTCAGGTGAAAGCTGCCGCCATGTATGTGATGCTCCTCCTCAAAGTATGTTACACAAATAGACTTCATCTGACACTTTGTATCCAAGAGCTGTACTAGGAGGAAGAAGATGTACTGTGTGATTGTGTTCTTCCACCTTTCAAATAGAAGACTGTGGCAGTGCAGCAGGAATAAAAGCAGAAGCAAAGAATTTCCCTGTACTTACCTGCAGCCCCACTGGATTCAGACATCCTCAGACGTCTCATTCATATACTGAGATACACCCTTGAGTCCTCACATGTACACACACAAGTACTAGTGCATTTGTATTGAAAAATGCCCTGCAATTTTTAGCTGCATCTCAAAGTCCAAAAAGGGGAGAGTGGATGTAGAAGAGAGCACGAGCCTGTCAGTTCACTCTTCACAGCTTTGCTACAAATGTGAATATCTGCTGTAGCTGCATAATTACAGAGTTATCAGAGCCTTTCTCAGGTCCTCAGCTACCGACAGCATATGAAAAGACCCCAATTAAGCAATTATCTTTAAAGGTAGAGCCTAATTCAGTCATTTGAGCTCCAAAGAAGCATTGAGAAGGAGACCACAGTGGCTGACAGCTAATTCAGAAAGTGGGGCTAAAAGCATTAAGGCTCAGATAAAAATGGAGAGGGCTTGTCATCACGCAACGCTCTGAAAAATTGCAATAGCAGCCCACAAATGTCAGACCCTTTTCAGAAAAGATTACAGTTTTTATATGCATGTCGTGGACATTTATATTACTTTATCATATATGTCCATTCTTTCCAATGGCTTTCACAATGCTATAGCACTTACTTGTGGAGTTCAGTTCACTTTGATAAAGCAATCGATATTTTCTTAAGTAATTGCTAACATCTCAATATAAAACCCTTTCTGCTGCATGCCACAATTTAGCGGCTGAACGTTGCTGCCATTTTTGCAGTCAGTTTCTCACGCTTTCACTCTGTCTTTTTCACTCTCACTGATGTGAGAAGACCTCCTCCCAAAACTGGGTTCTCACTGTAATGATTCACACAAATTACCAAAGCACTTACAAAATTCCACATCTCTTTGAAGCAAAATAGGAATTTGGTGAAAAATTGGGACATTTTCTTCTCACCCATTTGCCATTTTGGCTCTTTTTTTGAAGACAGAGATTTTGTTAACATTTTCATTGTGCATGTTCTTTGTATATTTCCTCTCTCTGATCACTGGGTCCCAGTTGTCCATATCCACTGTGAGAAAGAATTACTGGTGCTCCTGTCTGCTCGGTTATGTCCAGAGCTTTCTGTATGTCTCTGCGGCTGTATTAATCTCAATTGTCTGTGTTATACTGTTTGTCACTGTGTCTACACTACTGGGGCAAAGAGAAGTGATAGACGACTTGTCTGCCTTCTTGCCTCTTGAGCTTTCACTTTATGGGGAAGGAACTGACAACTGTAGTTCTAGCCCTTCATAACTTTTGGGTTGTAGCGCTACATTATATTCAAACCGTATAGGGTGAGGCTCAAAATGTATATTTTGCCTTTCTTTCAACAACAGTACTTTGGTTTAGTCTGACAATAATCAACACTACGATAACCAGACATATTGGAATGCATTATTCATTTTTTTTCGGTCTGATTACCCACTACCATTTGACAACCATCATATTCAAATGTGCTTGGATTACAAGCAGTGAGTAGTGCATGGGAGAAATGGCTCATATATTATCTATCTATCATGCAAAGAGGGTATTTTGCAGCGGCAAAGGAAAAGAAGTAAACATCCGCTGACTCATCGTAGGTATAGTTCATAAACACTAAGCTCCAGTGTGACGCAGTGTCTATCCTGAGGGAGGATAAGTAGCCTCACAAGTGGTCAATAAGTCAGACAGTACCCCACAATCCACAAAGATAAATCCACAGTGCCAAGGCAATTCATAATATTTGAGTTGTGTGGAGGGTCATTTAACCATTTCCATTGATTACTGTCATTTTGGAAGTGGTTACTGTCAAGGGGCTTGAATGGAGCGACTACTTAAGACTCGACATGCTGATCAATAGTGCAGTCTCCAGGTCCAGACAGCATCTCACACCTCAAGGCCATGTGGAAGTCCTCCCCAGCTCTCCTCCAGCTGGATCAATATGCCATGTATACTCACATGCACTCCATTTGCTCCAAACCACACATCTACAGGTGCAGCTTAATATGCCTCATTTATATGAGTGAGTCCCTGATTCACCCCAGATTGAGCTGCCTTGTTCTACATAAAGAGAGCAGTCAGACAATCCGACCGCCACTTGCCAGTGCAAGAAATATACTAATGTTTAAAAGACCCCTAAAGGATCTGCCAAGGTTGAAAATCAAGATAAAGTGCTCAGTCGATCCTAAAATTGATTTATAACCCACCCCTTACAAAGACCTCTTGAAAATACATGAGCCAGTGCCACAGTGTTTAAGGCTGATTTCATTTTGAGCTTTTTCCCTTTGAACAGAGTCTCAAGACATAATCCAGAAATATTGTTGGATAATACCTCAGGGGGAATGATGGCGAGGAAAGTAAGACACTTTGAAATGCTGGGGTCACGTGTTTACTGTACACCATTATAAGGACAGGCAGCTTGACCCCTGCTGCTCATATCGACAGACATTAGTGATTTTCCTGCTATGAGGCGTAGTGCGCCACTTTCTCCCAACAGGCCAGCTCGTGACAGAACTCTTCCTGCCAATCTTATTATTCTTTTCAAAAGGCCAATTCACAGTACCACTTTTACACAAACATGTGATAAAGTCTAAAGAGCAGAGTCTGCAGGGCCAGATCAATACAGCTAACTAGAAAAGTGCCTGGAACCAAACGTCTTAAAATCAGTATCACCAGGTGATGCAGTCATTTCTCAGACCAGATCAATGGCTGACCAGCAGACTCCATTAGAGGACCTTTTATTAGCAGCGCTGATTGGTGGAGGTGAATGGGTTAGTGCTTAGGCTCAGGCTTTAACATTTCGCAGTAAGCTTAATTACTTTTCTGAGACATAGAACAGTATTCTATGAAAACAATTAAGCCAGATTTGAATAACTAGAGTTACTGTAGAATTTAGGCCAGACAACAAGGTGTCGTGCAACTAAGCAGCTATACGACACTGTGTAAAGTTTGTTGGCACTTAAAATGTTTACATCTATATTCAGTGCCATCAGAAAGGTGTCTCATTAGTCCCAGAGGCATTCACCGCAATCAGGCAACCATGAGATGGCATAAGAAATTACCTTCAGCAGCGAGGAGAACAAAGAGTCCTGCAACAGATGGCTTCAAAAGGGCCCTGATTTCAGCTTTGTAGAGTCGATCTGAGGTTACACAGAGAGATAGAAGCCACGGAGACAAGTCAAGAGACGAAGTGTGGTAAGTTTTCCAAGAGGCTTGGAATAATCTACCAAACAACTACTTTGAAAACATGTGTACAGTGGAAAATGTGTGTTGTTTTAAAGAATAAGAGCCTTCACACAAAAATATTGATCTGAATTTCTGCTTTAATCACGTTAGAAAGAGCAGGAACTGAACTCCAGCTGCTTTGGGTCCAACTCAAAATCACACCACTTTCTTTACACCGAGCCACATTTCCCAACCAAAGGACGCGTGCAGCATGAAAACTGCTTAAAGGTTTGTGGATTAATGCTGCGATATTCGATGCCGAGATGTTCACTATAAAAGCACCATCTCAAAAAGTGGCCATTTCGCACCGATTTTGGATTATCTGTACATTCAACTACTGTAATAGGATCCATACTAACAGCCTGTTAATTACCTGTGTAAAAATTATCATAAATTATCTTGTGCAATGTAACATGTGGACGGTGCAGGATAAGATATCCAAGTCTGACAAATACTGAATAATGTGAAATATCATAATGCAACATTTTATTGTTTAGATGGGGCCTTAAATATAGCTTTTTTTTTTTAAGTTAAAGCAAATCGTGACTAGGTCATGCACTTTTTTACTTTCATTTAGAAAGAAAAAGAGAACATGGAACATAAGAAACTCATAGTGGGATTTTTCATATACTCTTTTAAAACTGAAGCAGTTTTTTTTTTCTTTTCATTTCTTTTTGTCTTCTACAATGTGCTCAGCTATGTGCCTTTGGCTCTGGACAAATCCCACCAGGATCTTTAATTTAATATACACTACCACATTCATTTCACCAGAATTGCCCTTCTAGCCTCAAGGTCTCATGTTGTGTGTCTTAGGGCTGGGAGATCATTTTATATTTTCACTTTCCTTGACAGAATCAGTCTGAGGAAAATCGGTAAATCATATTAGCTGAATTATACATTTTGTGAAATGTATTATTAAAAGATTAATTTATCACAGACAGTTTGTTTTTTCACAGAATATTAACCTTAGAATGACTTCCAATCAAGTGACTTTTTTGTATACTTTGATAGATTAGTCTTATAAATTATTCCATGCTTCATTTTTAGAATATGATTTTCTGGACAGTCTAATGGAGCAATTTCAGGCTCTTTGTTCCATCAGCCATCTTTCAAACACTAGCACTCTCTCATCTCTCGCACTCTGCATCAAACTCGGTTTCTTTTAGGAGGTGTCCCACTGCGCTGACGACACCCAGACATAAATATCCCTTCTTGCCAGAGCACTTTTCATCTCTCTGTCTGACCTTCTTTCTCTGCTCTCCGAGTGTCTTTCTTGATTCTCCCTCTTTTTTTTTGAATTCCTTTCCGATTCACGTCTCTCCTCTACCCGCTCTGTGAAGACTTACCTTTCTGTCCAGCTTGGCTCTATCTCTTTGTGTCTCACCTCCTCTTGCAATTTAAAATTTTCCTCCTCTGGTTCTCTTTTCATGTCTTTAACTGAGAACATCTATATACCTAGTTGTCCTCCATCACACATTGCTCTTAGTCCTTTTCATCTGACCTTTTCCGGTTAAACTTAACGACCCTTTCGAGCTTTCGAAGTGTTCTTTTTTTTTATGGAGGTAAAAACACATCATATGCCAATTTTAATTGATCACTGCTACCACAATCCAAAGTGAAATGTCATTTATACTGCTTTAATTCTTTAATTAAACAAGCCTTTGCAGAATTAGCACAACATTAAGAGATTGTAAATATGGTTGTATGTAAGTGAACATAATGTATGCTCTATTTGTGAAGAGTAACTTAACACCAGGCTGAAAAGTAGCACCTTACTCTAAGTGGAAGCTTAACTGACCACACTCACTACCACTAATGGAGACGGTCGGATGCAGACAGGACTGCAATCAGCCCTGAAAAAAAGAAAACGTTTTGCATATAAGATCTGCTCACTTGGTGGCACTTCTGACACACACACCAAACAAGATAAACTTATCTCAAAGCGCATTGGGCATCGTTTCAAGGAAGCCAGAAAAACACTGTGCACCATTTTCAGACTGAGCATGCCCCAGGAGTTCTGTTTCACCTATAAACACACCCAATAGTGATGTCACGGGGGTCAAGGAACACAACTGTGCATCAGTGCAACAGGATGAGACATTAAACCCCAGGAGGTCAGCAAAAATATTTTCAGACAGATTTTCCGTGCATAGCGGAATTCTTGGCAGAGCCAAAAGAATAATAGCTGAGTTTGTCACTAAGGAACAACATTGGTTATTACAGAATCAGCAGAAATAAGAAGGAAATGCAGTTTTCTTTCAAATAAGGTAATTGATCAACCGTCGACAGTTCGTGAAACAGTCAGACTTATTGCATCGTCACCCGGGGGAAAATCCTGGCAGTGGGTATGAGGTTAATATTTAACTAAAAATCACTCTGTTTAAAAGATTGGGTCAGTGCAGCACTGACGCACAATACTGGGATAACTTTGCTTTGTTTCCTCCCTGTCTTTGCATTTCTGTTGGGGGTTAGTCACCTGAACTAAAATATAACACGAAGCATTCCAAGAGCTCAAAGAGCGGCAGCTCTGGGCAGCATTTACCTTTAAGGGAATAGTACTGTATTTTATAAATGTTCAATGTTTTCTTTGCTCTTTTTTAAACCTACTTTAAGAAGCTTATAGCGCAGTAAAAAACAAGTGCAAAGTGCAGGATTTTCTTTTTTTGCCCTGGTGAAACCCATTTTAATATATTTGACATAATTTTGAGTATGATTATGTTGCACTTTGTTTATTGTCATGAAGAGCGTAGTGGTGCAGTGGTGTTCATGAGAAGATTCTGAGTTTGAACCTTCAGGCTGGGTGGAGGCCTATCTGTGTGGAGTTTGTACCTTCTCCAGTGTCTTCCATAGACAGCTTTAATATCGAGAGATCATTTGAAGGAACTGAACATGAGTTATTGAAATATAGAGTTGGAGTAATAAACTATTAGAATCTGATGAAACTACATAGCAGAATGGAGTCCAACAATTGTAGGAAGTAGAACCGCAACGCCCGGAGTCTAGCTGGACACTGGTGGTGGCAGAGGTGAAGCAGGTGGAGATGGGGAGGAGGCAAGATTTGTATTGAACCAAAGTCTTTTTGCAGCCACAGCTATCGCCATCTGGTGGCCTTCAGATACAATGCAGATTTGAGGCAATTCGGCATTGGCTTCATTTTTTCGACCCGGCAGCTACATCCATCTTTCATACAGTCTGTGGGTGCTCCCTCGCTTCTTTCACAGCCCGTGCTTGTTAGGTTAATTGGTGATTCTAATGCGAGAATGAGAGTGTGAATCGCTGTCTGTCTCTAGCCCTCTGATCCAGTGACAACCACCTCTCACCTAATGTCAGCTCGGGACTGGCTCCAGGCACCCCACCACCCCGGCTGGATTACATTAAATCTAAAAAATGCTTTGTTAATCATTCATTAAAGTCATTATAAGGAGAAAAAATCAGCCCCAGTTTCTGAATTTGTAGAACATTTTGGTTTTTTTTAACATAACTACAATAATGTGCAGTATCTTTGGGTTTTAAGATGGTTGGAGAAACAAAAATGTTTGTTTCTGACATTTTCTAAGCCAAATTATTAATGAATTATCTGAGACAATCTGAAGTGTAATCAGTAATGAAAATTACTGATTGCTGAAGCTTCAGTTTCAGCTGGGCTTTGCTCGTTTCCATTCTAGACTTGACGTCGGGGTGAAACAATCTCATCATTGAAAACGACCAGTTTTATTAGCAATAATATTACAAGATGCCGACTGGTGGCGTTT
>JAMQGT020008144.1:0-23491 GCA_024447675.2 Pterophyllum scalare
GCAAGGACTGCAGTTGAGCGATTGTGAGAGCTGGCAATGAGTCTTTGACATTACTGTGGATTTTGGCCAACTCTTCTTTGAAGAATTATTTTAATTCAGCTACACTGGAGAGTTTTTTCAAGTCCATTCAGAGATGGACTTGCTGGTGGGTTTTAGATCATTGCTTTGCTACATAACCCAAGTGTGTTTGAGCTTCAGGGCACAAACTGATGGCCTGACAATCTCCTTTAGTATTTTCTGGTAGACAGCAGAATTTGAGTTTCTATCAATTACAACAAGTTGTTCAGGACCTGAAGCAGCAAAGCAGCCCCAGACTATCACACAAATACCACCATGTTTGACTGTTGGTATGATGTTCTTTTTATGAAATGCTTTTTTAGTTTATGCTAGATGTAATGGGACTCAAACTTTCCAAAAAGTTCAGCTTTTCTCTTACCAGTCCAAAGAATGTTTTCCCAAAAGTCTTTGGGATCACAGAGATGTTTTTTGAGAACTGTAAGATGAGCCCTTGTGTTCTTTTTCACCTTGGAACTCTCCTATGGATGCTATTTCTGCCCAGTCTGTTTCTTATTGTTGAATCATGAACATTGACCTTAAATGAGGCAAATGAAGCCTGCAGTGCTTTAAATGTTGCTCGGGGTTCTTTTGTGACCTTCTGGATGAGTTGTTAATGTGCTTTTGGAATAATTTTGGTAAGCCTGCCACTCCTGCTGAAAGCCATTCCAAGTTTTCTCAATTTGTGGATAATGGCACTCACTGTGGTTTGCTAGAGTCCCAAAGCCATAGAAATGGCTTTATAACCTTTTCCAGGCAGATATACAGTATATTATATATAACAACTAATTATTACATGTAGAGTGGTTTATAAACACATAGAGAGTGACAAGACGTGAGTGAAGTAGAAACACTCAGTGCATCATGGGAAGCCTAGGCCTACTGCACCGTAGCTAAGGGACCGTGCAGGGTCAAATGAAAGTTTTAAGCTTAATCTTGAAAATAAAAAGGGTCTCTCTCAAATCCAAACTGGGAGCTGGTTCCACAGAATAGGGGCCTCTGCATCCCATGTTACTTTTAAGTACCTTGTTTAGGGTGGCTGTAGCTCAGAGAGAGCAGGTCATCCGCATAATCGGAAGGTTGGTAGTTTGATCCCTGGATGCTCCAGTCTGCATACCAAAGTATCCCTGGGCAAGATGCTGAACCCCAAGTTGCTCTCCAGTCTGTTCATTGGAATGTGAATGTTAGAAAGTATTTAGGTGTAGAAAAAAGTGCCTGAATGAATGGGTAAATGAAGACATGTTGTATAAAGCAATTTGAGTGCTCAGGTAGAGTAGAAAAGCACTATATAGAAATCATTTACTTAGTCATTTACTTAGTCCATTTACCATTTACTTAGGAACCACAAGTAAGCCAGTAGTCAGAGAGCAAAGTGCTCTATGGTGATGTGTTACTATGTGGTCTTCAAGATAAGATGGGGCCTGATTATTCAAGCCCTTGCATTGGATAACAAGTATTTAACTTTACAACGATGCTGACTTGAAGTGACTTTCCTCCAAACCGCTTTAGCTGTCAAATCCACTAGGACTGCTTTATCAGTCCACAAGGATTGCTGCAGGTTTTTCAGGGATGAATCAGATGTGATTCTCTGACTTATCCCTACATTTTTGCCAGAGGTTAGATCTGACTTCTACCTGCCTCAGTGTGTCTAGCTGCGATCTCTACTCCCCCTGGTAGAGGCCAGGATCCAGATTCATGTAAGGTTATACTGTGTCTTGTCTGCTCTTTGGCAGAGTATATTTGGCAAACCTTTTTGTCTGCTTCAACTGTGGAGTTTTGGGCAGAACTTTGTCAAAGCCCAGGTTGCCCCATTGGGTTGCTGACACCATTCAGCAGTGTTTTTGGATGCTCCTGTCCAAGGTTCAAGGTAAGTCAACCTAAGGTGTGGCCACCTCATGTAAGGGAGTTTCTTACATGGCCATTTCTGCCACTACAACATTGTCATCGAGGTCCATATTTTCAAGAATCTACTGACTTAATTCTACACCCAGCCCCTCATTTATGGACTGGGTGTTGGCGCTAAACATGTGATCATTATCTCATTGGTCAGCTTGGCATTTTGTCGGCCGATTAGAATGGCCTCTCTGTTTGCAGATGTTTTTCCTTGTGTCTTGCAGGATCTTTATCTTTGTCAGTCTTGCTTCTTTCAGACTGCCCACCTACCTCTGAGGCTTGCAATTTCCATGTGGCAGGGCCCTGACTGTGTTAGCATGCAAATACATACATTTGTAAATAGTTTTTGAGACTGGATTGATAGTGGGAGGTTACATACAGGAATATGGATTGGCCCCCCGCCTGACGTTCGCCTACTCCACCTGCCTTCCATTTTAATGCATCTCACTAGTCACTTTACACAGGTACATGGGGCTCACACTTCAAAAAAATAAATAAAAAATTATTCCAATCAGGCAATTGGAAGACACATAAGTTATAATAATTCATAGATGTTCCCCAATCGGGAAATTGGGGAACAGACTTGAATCATAAATATATAGACTGTTATATATTCTATGTGTGTATATTATGTCACATTATATATGACAAATAAAAAAATTAAAATAAACAATAATATAATCCATCTATTTTCTTCCACTTACACAAGGCCAGGTAACAGGGGCAGCAGCCCAAGCAGAGAAGCCCAGACTTCTTTCTTCCCAGCCACCTCCACCAGCTTATCCGGAGGGACCCGAAGGTGTTCCCAGGCCAGCTGAGAGATATAATCTCTCCAGCATGTCCTGGGTCTACCTTGGGGCCTCCTCTCAGTAGGACATGCCCAGAACACCTCACCCAAAGGTGCGCAGAAGGCAGAAGACTGGTAAATCGACAGCTTCGCTTTTACACTCAGCTCCCTCTTCACCACAACAGACCGGTACATCATCTGCATCACTGTACACGCAGCCCCTATCCATCTGTCAACCTCCCTTTCCACTCTCCCGTCACTCGTGAACAAGATCCCGAGATACTTGAACTCCTCCACCTGGGGCAGGAACTCAGTCCTGAGCTGGAGACGGCATTCCACCCTATTCCGGCTAAGGACCATGGCCTCAGATTTAGAGGTGCTGATTCTCATACCAGCCGCTTCACATTCGGCTGTGAACCATTCCACTGCAAGCTGGAGGCCACCACCTGATGAAGCCAGCAGGACCAAAGCATCCGCAAAAAGTAGAGACGAGATTCTGAGGCCACCAAGGCAGGTGTACCCGTACCCGTCAGCTGCCTCCGGAGTCCCACAGGCTAACCAAGCCAGATGAGACTCCTTCTTCAGCTTGATGGCTTCCTTCACCTCTGTTGACCACCATCTGGTTGAGAGATTACCACCACGACAGGCACCAACCACCAAGCAGCCACAGCTCTGAGCAGCAGCCTCAGCAATGGAGGTTGGAACATGGCCCGTTCGGACTCAATGTCCACAGTCTCCTTTGGAACGCTGTCGAAGTTCTGTTGGAGTAGGAGTTAAAGATCTTGCGGACTGGGGCTTCTGACAGGCATTCCCAGCGCACCCTCACAACACGTTTAGGTGCGCCAGGTCTGTCCAGCTTCCTTCCCCACCACCTGATCCAACTCACCTCCAGGTGTTGATCAGTTGACAGCTCAGCTCCTCTCTTCACCTGAGTGTCCAGAACATACAGTCGCAGATCTGGTTATACGATTACAAAATCAATCACCGACCTGTGACTTAGGGTGTCCCAGTTCTATGTGCACTTACGGACATCCTTATGTTCAAACATGGTGTTCATTATGGACAGACTGTGGTTTGTACAGAAGTCCAATAACAGGACATCATTCGGGTTCAGATCAGGCAGGCCGTTCCTCCCAATCACACCCCTCCAGGTCTCACTGTCATTGCCCACGTGAGCCTTGAAGTCCCCAAGCAGGACAATGGAGTCACCGGATGTAGCACCCTCGAGCACCCCTCCCAGCCACTCCAAAAAGGGTGGGTACTGTGAACTGTCATTTAACGCATAAGGGAAGGAAACAGTCAGGACTTGTTCCCAGGCCCAAAGGCGCAGGGAAGCAACCCTCTCATCTACCGGTGAAAACTCTGTCGTACAGTGAGTAAGCCGGGGACATACAAAAATACCCACCCCAGCTCATCGCCTTTCACCAGGGGCAACTCTAGACTGGAACAGAGTCTAGCCCCTCTCCAGGTGACTGGTTCCAGAGCCCAGGCCATGTGTTGAGGTGAGCCTGACTATATCTAGCCAGTATTTCTCATCCTCACACACTAGCTCAGGCTCCTACCCCACCAGAGAGGTGACATTCCATGTCCCAGTAGCCAGTCTCGATAGCCGGATTGGTCCGCCAGGGCCTCCACCCTTGGTCACCTCCCAACACACACTGCACTCGACCCCTATGACGCCTCCTGCAGGTGGTGGGCCTACAGGAGGGTGGGCCCATGTTGTCACTTTGGTCTGCGCAGAGCCGGGCACCACGAGCTAATGACCGACCACCAGATGCTCTCCCTCAAGCTCTCTCCCCAGGCCTGGCTCCAGGGTGGGGCCCTGGTAACAATATCCCGGGCAGGATAAACAGTTCCCTTGTTGCCATTTCCATAGGGGTCTTCTGAATCGCATTTGTCTGGCCCCTCACCTAGGACCAATTTGCCATGAGAGACCCTACCAGGTGGACAAAGCCCCGAACAGCATAGCTCCTGGGATCAGTGGGACACACAAACCTCTCCACCACAATAAGGTGGTGATTTGTGGAGGAGAATAATAATATAATTTATATATAAATAATAATAATTTAATTTATATTTTATATGATAATATAATTTACATATATAAATAATAATATTTTAATTCAATATTAAAAAAACAAAACAAAAGGAAAGGAAAGGTATGGGTGATTAACACCATGGTAGGGATTGGGTGGCAGGTGGGCTGGCTCGGTTCAGGGTGATCTCAGGGGGTGTTGAGGCAGTGCCTTCGGCCCCCTGCATCTCCCTCCCTCCCCCTGCGGTCTCTGTCCTCTTCCCGGTGATGGTTGAGTATGGTCCTTTGTGGCTCTCGGGGTTGGGGGTAGGCCTGGTCGGCATGTTTGTGTCTCTCCGTGGGGGGTCATGTTGGCAGTGTGGGGGCTCCGTTTTTGCATCTGTGGGTGGGGTAGGGGTAATGTGGATGCTGGGGGCGGTGAGGCTGGGGGATGGGTGGGGGCGGTGGGTGTGGGGGGCTCAGGTGGGCGTCCAGTGGGTCCGGTTGTCCTCCGCCACTGGGACTGTGCCTGGGCACCCGGGTTGTGCTGGCTGGTGTCCTTCCTGGGCTTTGGGTCTGTTTGCTGTCCCTTGGCTCATGCAGTGCTGTGGGTGGGACCTGGTTGTGCTCTCGGCCTCTGTTGGGTCTTGGTAAGGGCCCCGGGCACTGGTAAAGACCTTCCTGCATGTTCCTGCCCTGGCACAAAAGTGTCCACTACTTTTTGGCCTTTGATGTAGGTTGCAGCCACTTGGGTTCTTATAGCATCCTGTATTGTGATGCTTGGACTCACCACACTGCCTGGTTTGGTCTCTGCTAGTCTCTTTATCCTGAATTAGGGGTCTGGATGCTGGCTTTCACTGAGGTACATTTTTCAGGCGACCTTTTTTTTTTTAGAACAATTTCTCTCATATAATGAGTCAAGTTCACCACTTTTGATTTGGGAAAGATCACATGCATGTCCTCACATATGCATGGGTACAGGCACTTATGAATATGTGTGCACAAACACACATATGTGTAATATGTAATGTAATGGAGTTTTGATATGGTAGCAAACATAAAAATCATGAGACTGTTACAAATCAGTCACTATTATTGTAAATTCTGTTTAATTGACTTCAGCATGTAATGGTCTGTATACCATGGAAGATACATTTTCAGTTCCAGTTAAACATCGAGTACTTGCTTTACTTGTAGTACTTGAGCAATAATACAAAATGAAAAAGAAAAAAAAAGACAGTACTAAATAAATCTTTTATTTATATTCAGAGGTGGGGCCCTTGGCCTTATGAACCATAGCTAAATAGAGACAATACTGATACACTTACTAAATGCTTTTATCATTCCATGAGAGTAAATGGGGATTAAACTGACATCCAATAAATTATTCATAGTGATTTTGTCTTACAAACAAGTTTGATGTGACAAAAACAAGGTAAAGCACCGATGGCACGCTATTCCCTTTTAGTTTATGATTCTCAAATGTTAAAATAGAGATGTGTCCTTGTTACTTTGAAATGGAAATGACAAATAGATAACTTGGACAGATGTCAAGAGAAAAATGTATTTAAAAAGAAAAACCAAAAAAGTGTAAGGCATCCAGAAGCAATCATTACAATCATACAAAGCCATCAACTGCAGCTTCTGATGTCCTAAAATGTAAGTAAAATTTTATTTATACAGCACCTTTCAAGAGAAATATCACAAAGTGCTTCACAGCAAAAATGCTAGAACATCAAAAAAAAAGTTTTTTTTTAAAGTGTGTTTAGCAGTATTCACTGAGTCCACAGATCTCTTGTTCAGGGAAAGAATTCCAGTATCCAAGGGGGCCACTGCTGCAAAAGCTGTCTCCTTCACTTCTCAACCTTATATGATACACTGCCAACAGACCCTCATCACATGACCTCAGAGACCCGCTAGAGATGTTTGGATGTAAAAGTTCACTTATGTACGACAGAATTTGTCCATGGAGGGCTCTAAAAGTCATAACCAGAATCTTAAGTTGACTCCTGTGTTAATAAAGTAACTGAATTAGCAACTGTATAACATTTGAGAACTTAGAAAAGTTTTGGGAAAAGACAGTCCAAGTAAGCTTTCAGTCAAAATAAATAATAAAATACAATAATCCAGATGTGATGAAATAAAGGCATGAATAATAATTTTCAATTCATAGTATGACTCAACAGAATCTAACTTCGCAATATTTCTGAAATGATAAAAGCAAGAGTGAACCGGAGATTAAATGTGATCATCAAAAGTGAAGGCTGAATAGAAAGATCCCTCAAAGTTCCTCATAGATGATTAAGATAATGTGGTAAGGGGACCTATGAGTTCCATTATTTCAGGTACAAAGCTGCCAGGGGCAAACAAGGACATATGCGTTCTCTCTCTCTCTCTCTCTCTCTCTCTCTCTCTCTCTCTCATATATATATATATATATATATATATATATATATATATATATATATATATATATATATATTAGCATTCTTGATAATTTTTAGTCTGGTGCCTGTACTAACTAGATATATTAATTTTTTTCCTCCAAACTCTTCTGGGTTCATCTACTTCCCAGTATAAACACACCGCTTTCCCTCAATTGCAGAGTGTCACCAAAAGTTGGCATATTCTTCATAAAAACTTTGACTTCTGTGATTCACAAATATTTTGTTAACATTTCACTGTTATTTTCACTGTCTAAAAAAAGCTACAACCAATGGTGGAAACACGTTTTCAAAATCTAAAAAACTTTAATACATTTTTAATCAGTATGACCTTTCACACATTTTCCACTGCAAATCACCAAACATTCTTTTTGTCAATTTATTTCAGTGAATCTAATAACTAAGTAAGCAATCCAAACTGTCTCCCGTTTCAGTCTCCTGTTAGAGGTTTTCAGTTTCCTGCTATAAGTTCCATGAACGCAGCTTCGAGCTACACTTTTATCAATTTTAAAAGCTACCTAATAAAGGTGGCTTATAATATGTCATATGCATTCATATGACCACTTACCGCCTCCACAATGACCTGCTTCTGCTGCCAAACCTGATTTGATCTGACAGCAAATGGTAAATGGACTAGTTCTTATGTAACGCTTTTCTACTCTAACGGAGCACTCAAGCGCTTATACAGCACATTTGCAATCACCCATTCAGACCCATTCATACAAGCACTTTCATGTGTAGCTAAGCTAACTGCTTACTGTCCAACATTCACACACATTCATACTCCAACGCTTGCTCAGTATCTTGGCCAAGGATACTTTGGCATGCAGCCTGGAGCAGCCAGGAATCGAACCTCCTGAGGCTCAGCCACCCCAATATTGTTCCAGCCGCCCTTCCATAATCAGACAGGTGTGCCTTCTTGTAAATCACTTTTATATTTCATATTTCTGCCATATTTCTTTAAAGCAGAGTACACATGCACATATAGCATTGTTGCTCAATCCCGCTCCTCTGTCATATAAATGCACCTTTCACAGACAGAACTCAGCAATAATCAATTCATGTTTACATTTCAACTTTACCTTTTATTTACAAACATTAGCAGTGTAGTTAAAAAATCGTTTCATGCTTTCATGTTCATTAGTCAGCTTGTTCAGTGTGTATATCCTCTACTTTACTGACACCAAGCAAATATTTATATCAGTGTTTAACAGAAAGGTTCAACATTATGATCCTGTAAGATTCATAGAACCCCCGGGCAAATATAATATGTATGAATATACAGCATAGCGGACTGTAATTGAATGCATTTCCACTATCACCGCTCCTCCTGGTGGATATACAATACATTACCACCAGTTTTCCCAAGTGCTGCTTAGAGGTGTTCCCACCTATGCATTGCCTATGTCATAAGCGGCCAAGGATATACTACAAATCGGCCACAGGCTGGTCAAGGTCCCATCACAGATCAGCTGGCCATTTTAACCCTTTAACTCCGTATGCATCGGCCGTGGCACAATGTACTTCAAAAGTGCCACCGCTTGCGGATTTCCAGCAACAAATAACGTAATACCCCTATACATCTGTCAAGTGCAATTTCTGAGCTTTCAGGAACCATTTGAATTTTTAGGACAAATGGTCATTGAGTTACGGTATAAAGGCAGCTGGTCAAAGTTCCTTTGATCGGCCGACTCAGTGGTGATATGCTACATCTTAATAGCTGTTCGTGGCTAGTAAGGCCAGGAAACTGGCCCAACGTAAAAGGGTTACATGGCTTCATCTGTCACTTTTCCTAGGACTGTGCTCTTCTGGAACAAGATCTTAGTTGTTGTTCCTGGAATCTGCTGGAGCCATTCTCGCAGTTTGGGAGTCACTGCCCCGAGTGTTCCAAATACCACGGGGACCACTGTTACTTTCACCTTCCACGTCTTCTCTACCTCTTCTCTCAGCCCATAATATTCAACGAGCCTCTTGTGTTCCCTCTTCTTGATGTTGCCATTGCTTGTTATTGCTATGTCTATCACTACAGCTTACTTCCTCTGATTGTCCACCACTATATCCAGTTGGTTAGCCATCACCAGTTTGTCTGTCTGTATCTGGAAGTTCCACAGGATTTTAGCTCTGCCATTCTTGACCTCCCGTGGGGGCATATCTCAGTTTTACCTCAGGACTTCCGAGTCATACTCAGCACAGATGTTCCTGTATACTGTGCCAGCCACTTGGTTATGGTGTTCCATGTATGCCTTGCCTTCTAGCATTTTGCACCCTGCTGTTATGTGCTGGATTGTCTCAGAGGCATCTCTGCACAGCCTGCACCTGGGGTCTTGTCTTGTGTGGTAGACCCCAGCTTCTTGTGCTTAGAGCTTGTTCCTGTGCTGCCATGATTATTGCCTCTGTGCTGTCTTTATACCTGGATTTATCCAGCTATTGGTAGGATTTTTCCTATATCAGCCACTTCTTCAATCTGCCGGTGGTACGTGCTGTGCAGGGGCCTGTCCTTCCATGATGGTTCCTGTTCTTGCCCCTCTCCTTTCTTGGGTTTCTACTGCCTGAGGTACTCACTAAGCTATCATCCTGATATACTCATGGATCTTTGTTGTTTCATCCAGGATAGTGGTTCTGACACTCACTAGTCCTTGCCTTCATTCCTTCTGCTTAGCGTACAGTCTCAGGGCGCTGGCTTTGGCTTTGCAGGTGGCTGTAGCTCAGACCTCCTGAGGTCACCTACTAATCTGAAGGTTGGAAGTTTGATCCATGGCTGCTCCAGTCTGCATGCCAAAGTATTCTTGGGCAAGATACTGAACCCCAATTTGCTCTCCAAAGCTGTCGGAGTATGAATGTGTGTGAACGTTAGATAGAAAACGCTTAAGGATAGAAAGAAGTGCTTGCGTGAATGGGTAACTGAGGCATGTCGTGTAAAGTGCTTCGAGTGCTCAATGTAGACTAGAAAAGCGCTATATAAAAAAACAGACCATTGCCATTTAGGGTGAAACTCTGTGTGCATGGCAAGGGGCTTTCTGGTCCTTTGGCAGTTTATTATCCCAGCTTCTTGCATGGTAAGGAGCTTTCTTGTCTTGATCTTGTTTTTCCCATTCAGCTGACTCTTGAGGACTCGCCTTACTCTCTGCAGGTACTTGGCAGTTGCAGCTTTCCTAGCGGACTCTTCGTGGTTCCCTTTTGCCTGTGGGATTCCAAGATACTTGCAGCTGTCTTCAATGTCTGCAGTGTTGCCTTCTGGTAGTGCAATCTCCTCAGTTCTGGCTATCTTCCCTCTTTTTGTCACCATTCGACTACACTTCTCCAGTTCAAATGATATTCCATTGTCATTGCTATAGATCCCAGTGGTGTGGATCACTGAATTGATGTCTCGTTCACTCCTGGCATACAGCTTGATGTCATCCATGTAGTGGATGTGGCCGATGTCTGCTCCATTCTGTAGTTAGTATCCATAGCTAGTCTTGTTAATGATCTGGGCTGAGGGGGTTCGGGCCTGTGCAGAACAGCAGGGGGGACAGAAGCATCTCCTTGGTAAATGCTGCACTTGATGGTAAGCTTGTGCAATTGGCTTGAAGTTGGCCTCTAGTGTTGTTGTCCACATTCCCATTGAGTTCTCAATGAAGGCTCTCACGGTCCTATTGTTCTTGTGCAGTTCTAGGCATTCTAGGATCCGTGTGTGGTATCGAGTTGTAGACTTTCTTGTACTTTCTTGCATCAATGCAGTGCACAGGTTGATCTGTCTGGTCTTAAAGTCTTGAGTGACTTTTCTATCTACCAGTAGTTGGTGTTTTGCTCCCATTGTATCTCTGCCAATTCCTTTCCGGGCCCTGCTCATGTATATGAACATGACGCCTGAAAGAAGCCTCCATGTTGTGCTGAGGCAGGTTATTAGTTAGCTTGTTTAGCCATTAGGTGTGAATCTTGTCAGGTCTGGTGCTGTCTAATTCTGTATATGCCTGTTCAGCCTGCCTTTTCAGGGAGATTGCTGTGGTCTGCTCTTAGGTCGACTAGCCACTGAGCATCTGGTGTTGTGTGTTGCATCCTTCTTCATGCTCTTCTAGTATTGCTCCATCTCCAACCTCTGATGGGGGTGCTCTTCTCATATTGTTCCCCTCTCACAAAGAGTACATCTTGGATGGTTCAGCAGAGAACATCTGGTTTATTCTCCTGGCTTCTACGTCTCTGGTATACCTGTTTACCCAAGGCTATCAGTCTTTTCTTGCAGTTTTAAGGCCTCAGGTATGGGCAGCTTGTTATACTTCTCATGCACCTCTCTCTTCATCGCACCTTTCTGCAGCTCGGATTTTTTCTTCTAGCCATCTTTTCCATGGAGGATACTGCTCCTTCTGACTGTTCGGTTTATATTACATATCAAGTATAGATCACCTGGCTGGTTTCAATGATGGTTGAAGTAGATGGTAGTAGATGGATAGTAGATAGTACATGGTTGTACCACTGCATTTGCATCTTCTATTAGACTTTAAGAAATGGAATTCACGTATCAACTTCGAGGGGTCCAGGTTTCCAACTTAGCCATGAGCTTATCTTTCAGGTCAGCTGCTCTGTTATTCAGTGTACCAGTTGTTATTGGGGCTTGGTACCTAATCTCAGAGTGTGGGGATGACCTGTCATCCTGGCTTCCCCTTGCTGTAGCATTTGTGTTATACCTCGTCAAGCTAGTTGCGGTAGCAGTTGCTTCTTGCAGATGTTAGAAGACTGAGCTTCTAGTTGTTTCAATGGCAGTCTGGATGTTGGGCATCAAAGAATATTAGGCTTAGGAGGTAGAGCAGGTCATCTACTAATTGGAAGGATTGCAGTTTCATCCCTGGCTGCGCCGGTTTCCCTAGAAAGTATCCTTTGTCTCCTGATGCATCCATTGGAGTGTTAATGTTGATCAGTGTTTGATAGAAAGTGCTTAGCCATAGTGCTTGTTTAAATGGGTGAATCGAGACATGTTGTTTAAAGTCCTTTGAGTGCTCAGGTACAATAAAAAAAATGTTATATTAGAGCAATTCTGTCATTTATAAACATAGAAATGAGTCCAGTGTCAAAGGCCATAAGAAAATAATTTCTGACCTTTTCTACTGCTGTTTTTGTATTGTGATGAATTCTGAAACTCTTCAAATAGACTGTTCCTCTGCAAATGATCAGTTAGCTATTTTACAGTTACACTAAGACAAATGATGGCTTTTTAAGTAGTGGTTGTTGCCTGTGGTATGTAGCCCATTAATATAGATTGATTATATTTAAGATCAAAGTATTAATTAGTGGTAGGACTTCTTTGACCAATTTTGTAGGAATGAGGTCTAATGGTTGATGGTTTGGAGAAAGTAATTATTGAAGTTAACGCAGAAAGATCAGTGAGAAAGCAGTATGAGTAATACTGAAAGAAGCTGCACATAAAGATACTTCTGAATATTTTTTTTCTCTAATGGTTAACATTTATGAAGAAATTCCTATAATGTGTAGCCTCCTCACCTGAACTAATCTGTCAACCTGTACATCACCATCGCAAACAAGAAGGGGCTCAGAGCCAGTCCCTGATGTAATCCCACCTACATCTTGAACCCATCTGTCACTCCTACTGTACACCTCACCATTGTCTCGTTGTCTTCATAGATGTCCTCCACATCCTCACACACTTCTCTGCCACCCTTGAGTTCCTCATGTGCCACCGCAGTTCCTCTTTTGGCACCCAATCACATGCTTTTTCTAGATCCACAAAGACACAGTGCATCTCCTTCTGACCTTCTCTATACTTCTCTATCAATGCTCTCACAGCAAACATGGCATCTGTAGTGCTCTTTGTCTGCAAAAAGCCATACTGCTACTTAGGGATTATCACCTTTCTTTTTAACCTAACTTCAACAACTCTTTCCCATAACTTTATGGTATGGCCCATCAGATTTATCCTTCTGTAGATAGTACAGTTCTGCATACCCCCCTTATTCAGTAAATGTCTTATCTATTTGTCAGGCATCCTCACAGTCTCCAAGATTGTGATAAACTGTCAGGTCAAAAAGATCACTGCCTTCCACCCTAAAACAAACTACAAATTAGCATATTAAGTGCAAGATTACACATAGTATAGTAAATTAACTTAAAATCATACAAGGTGAAATTAGCATATTAAATGAAGTTAATTGAAAAACATTCACTCCGGTGTATAAGTTAAAGTTGTGGTCAAAAGTTTACATACACTTATCATAAGTATAAATATCATGGGAAATCTACACTTTTAATAACTTTTTTGAACTGTTCTTTTTCCAGGGTAGAATGATTGTGCAGCATATACCTTTTTTTCTTTTTAATCCTGTCATGTCTGGCAGAGAGAGAGAGAGAGAGAAGAAAAATAAAAAAGAGAGATAAAAGAGAGGTGAGAAAACAAAATAAATAAGGGGACAGAGCTAGATACACATATATGAACATATTGTGAACATGGAAACTCAGATCAGGCATCATAGCAGCTAAGATGAGTAGGCACGTGGCACAATACATGAGCGGGGCCAGGAAGGGAACTGGCAGAGAGACCAGGGGAGCTGGATTGACTACAAGAAAGCCTATGACTCTATAGTGCACACAAGGATCCTGGAATGCCTAGAACTGCACAAGATCAACAGAACCCTCAGAGCCTTCATCAAGAACTCAACGGGAATGTGTAGAACAACACTAAAGGCCAACTTCAAGCCCATTGCACAAGTCACCATCTGTCCCCACTGCTGTTCTGCATAGGCCTGAATCCTCTCATCCAGATCACTGACAAGACTGGCTATGGATACCGACTATGGAATGGAGCGAACATCAGCCACCTCCTCTACATGGATGGCATCAAGCTGTACACCAGGAGTGAACAAGATATCGATTCACTGATCCACACCACCAGGATCTACATCAATGATATCATAATGTCGAGTGTAGTCGGATGGTAACTAAGAGAGGAAAAGTAATCAGAACTGAGGGGATTTCAACATTGCAGACATTAAGGACAGCTACGAGTACCTTGGAATCCCACAGGCAAATGGGAACCATTAAGAGGCTGCTAGGAAAACTGCAACCTCCAAGTACCTGCAGAGAGTAAGGCAAGTCAGCTGAATGGGAAGAACAAGATCCTGATTATCAACACCTATTCCCTGCCAGTTGTCAGATACCCTACTGGGATAATAAGCTGGCCAAAGGAGGACATAGAAGCCACTGATGTCAAGACAAGAAAGCTCCTTACCATGCATGGAGGGTTTTCATCCCAAATGGCCGAGGACTAATGAGTGTCAGAACCACTATACTAGAAAAAACAAACAAAGATCCATGAATACATCAGGGAGATGGCCACAAAGGATCATGTGCTTAGTGAGTACCTCAGGCAGCAGAAACCCAAGAAAGAAGAGGAGGAAGAACAGGAACCATCATGGAAGGACAGGCATCTGCAGAGCATGTACCACCGGCAGTTTGAAGAAGTGGCTGACAGAAAAATCCTACCAGTGGCTCAACAAAGCTGGACTAACAAACGGCACAGAGACACTAATCATGGCAGCAAGGACAAGCTCTAAGCACAAGATCGATAGAGGCTGGGGTCTACCACACCAGGATAGACTCCAGGTGCAGGTGTGCAGAGATGCCCCGAGACAATCCAGCACATAACAGCAGGGTGCAAGATGCTATTAGGTAGGGCATCTATGGGACACCATAACCAAGTGCCCTGCATATTATACAGGAACATCCGTGCCGAGTATGACCTGTAAGTCCCGAGTCAGAATGGGATACGTCCCACAGGAGGTCAAGAATGACCAAGCTAAAATCCTCTGGGACTTCCAGATACAGACAGACAAACTTGTGATGGCTAACCAACCGGACATCATAGTGGAGGACAAACAAAGTAAGACGGTCGTGGTAATAGATGTTGCAAGACCAGGTGACAGCCACATCAGGAAGAGGGAACACAAGAAGCCTGATAAATACCAAAGGCTCAGAGAGGAGCTGGAAAAGATGTGGAAGATGAAGGTAACAGTGGTCCCCGTGGTGTTCGGAACACTCGAGGCAGTGATCGCCAAACTGGGAGAATAGCTCCAGCAGATTCCTGGAACAACATCCAAGATCTGTGTCCAAATTGCAAAATACTGGGAACAGCTAAGATACTGCACAGGACCCTCAAGCTCCCAGGCCTCTGGGACAGGACCTGAGCTTGGAGGGCAAAATAGACCGCCCATAAGGGGGCGAGCTGGAATTTTCATATAACTTACTGAATTATGCTTTTTATGCTAGATTCACAGTGTCTAGGGATCAGAAAATCAGCATTGCAGCTCATGAAACATGCTTATATCTTGCTGAATTCAGAGTGGACTCCACACTGTGAGAACTTGAAATGGAGCCAAAGTAAACTGAAAGTATTTAACATCACAGTTAAGTCAGTGGGTGAACTCTAAAGCAGGACAGAGGGAGGGACAGTCAACAAAGAATTTACAAGAATGTTTTGAGGAGTAAGAGCAAAAGAGTGATCCAAAAACATCAAAAAACCCAGAAGGGAACACAATGTTTTTTCCTGCCAGTGTAGGTGGCATTTCTATTTTTTGCTATTAATAAAAGTATCTCTTTGATCTTATTATTTTAGCAATGTTAACAATGTGTTCTGTGTTAAAATGTTTTATTTGAGTTGCATCCAGTGAAATGCAGCATAGCATTTAGCAGTAAAATGCTGTGAAATTAGGTTGACGTCATCAGCAGCTAAGAGATTATAGATATTTGCTTTCTTAAATGTGAAATGTTTTTGAATAAATGTGTTTTTCTTCCTACTCATTTATTTATGAACTTCAACTTCTGTGTTTTGTTTTGTTGTTTGATATTCTGATTGCTGTATTTAACAGTCCTTTGTAACAGAGATGCTCTACCCTTTAAGCACCTGCTGAACACACCATGGCAGCCTTCTCACGCTGACAGGATCCTTGTCCAATAGTTTATACAGAAGACTGCTTGATTAAGCAGGCTGCCTTGAGAAAAGAGACCAGTAGCCATAAAATTACCTTGCTGCCAAGACATCAATAAATTTTTGCAGTTCTGTTTTATACAGAAGACATTTCAAGCACAATACAACTCTACGTGCCTCAGAATTTATTTTCAATCAATTCAGTACTAGCACAGTAATCCTCAGGAGTTCTTCACAAGTGGGGCAGTATTGGAACCAAGTGAAATTATCTTATGCCATTCAGAGAATATTTGTATTTGCAGAAAAAGGGTTTTGCATCTCACAAAACATTTAAATGATGAGAATTTATTTTAATGTACTCTGCCAGATTACATTAAATATCAGTGTTCTCAGTCATACTAACTCAAGCCAATAAGACACACCCATAAACAAGCTACTGAATGCTTTTGTTCTGCCTTTATTGTCAGCAAATATATTGATATAGCTTTCAGTATTTTAGGCTTCTGTCACTTATATATGTGTAAAAAAAACAAACAGTGATGATCATATGTGTTTACTGCTTATCAAGGAATGTAAATTATTTGTTTGCTAAGAGACATGGATTTGTTCTTATTGCTTCTTCCAGTCTTTTGTGACCTCAGCGTAAATCTGCATGTGGTAGGGATGCCACTTTTTCATCCATTCCTTCTAGAAAATCTTTCCGTCCCTGAGCTTCATGGTAGGCAGTCATGAATGTCAAGTAATGCTGGCTGGTGGACTTCATTTTCACTCAACTAAAACAAGAATGAACATATCTAACTCTCTCGTCTTGGATTCAAAGCAGTCCCTATAGGGAAATAAAAGATTCACAAAGCAGAGTGAATTAGACATGGCAGTGATTCCATTTTCTCAAAAGAATAATTTCCCTTTCTGATTTGTGTGCTCCAGAAGAGGAAATTAAGTTTATACTATTTTGTTTTATGTTTTAATTCATATTTTCATGTTGAAAAAACAACTTCTCTGGCAAATTGCCTGCATAATACATCAGAAACTGTTTTGCATTTGGTGTAAAAAAAGAATGACGAAGGACACGTTTTACGCCACATTGTACAAACATACAAACATATTGAGTGTATGCTTCCTCACATTTTAACAAATGTGAGGCCTTTCACATGAACTGCCAGATCCTTAAATAGAGGGCTGCATTTCTTTTCCCAGAAGAACTACACAACTCCTGTGTCCTTCAAACTCCCCCCCCCCCACACACACACAAGGACATAGACGGAGTATCTTCACATTCAAGCAGGCAGCACACTTGAGGTGTTCACAAAAGGTTTACAAAAGGCAGTTGATACAGCTACAAATGCTGACTGGACAACTTCAGCAAATAGAATGAAAATGCATACCTAAACTTTTCTAAATACGTAGACTAATATGTAACACACAAGAGAGAACAAACACAACAAGCTTTTCGGTTTCAAATTAATTTAATTAATTCAACCTTGGAATGAGTGATGTCTTTAATTGTTGGTGCTAATTATCCTCTACCATTCCTCATAATCTATGTTTTTATTAGATGTCCATTGTTCACATGTTCATTGTTCAGATGACTAAAACTGTTTTGAATGCCATTTAAATGCCACATATCAGGGATGTCATTCTCTTAGGTATCAACAGAATGCTTGGTGGTTGAGCCCTTTGTTGAAAATAAACAATGGGTGTCATGTTTCCTGTTTCCTGCCAGGAAGATTGTGCTCATGGCATTTAAGGCCTAATCTGACAATTCATGCTGTTTTGTTATGTTTAGGGGTTTGAAAACACATGAGAAGAGGAAGAGGATTAACCAAAATTGATGGATCAGAGGCCTATATACCTTATTTCCCCCCTGAGTTTAATACAGTTTTGTTTCAGACAGTACCTAGAATGCACCGTCATTGTCTCTTTGCAAGATTTTTCCTGTCTAAATACCTGTGTTTGTCAAACAGCACATTCTAAGTTGGTAATACAGACTTTTACAATATCAAATTTCAAAGTGAAATATGTAAATAATAATAATAATAATAATAATAATAATAATAATAGCTTATTGCAGTGATATCATAAGGATTATCTTTTAGGAGTGCCTCTTAAAATTAGTAAGATGCTTGATTAAATTCACCCATATTTGATTTTCCTGCACAGTGCCACCGAAAATCACCAACCTGTCAAGAGATGTTGTGGTAAATGAAGGCTCCAACATCACCCTGATGTGCCAAGCTAGTGGTAAACCAGAGCCTTCGATCAGCTGGAAGCTCATCTCCTCTTCAGGTAACTTGTTTGTATTTAAAATATTTAGATGTAGAGAAGATTACTGATGTATGTGTGGTGTCTAATGGTATCTCACTTTCTTTGCTTTCTACTTTTCTACTCACTGACTATATAAAAAACATGGATGTAGCATCCAGATCAATGGACATTTCTAATGGTCAGCAGAGGACAGCTTCTCTGGTGGTAAAAAGTAAAATAAAATAAAATCTAAGGTTGTTTAGAAGTCTAAGTGACTTGATCTACTTGATTAAACACAGCCTTAATGAATTTATGGTCTAATTTGCTAGTTTTAATTCTTTTGAAGTACAGCATGATTTAAAAGTTTTAAGTTAACCGTCTGAATTAGAGTAAAATAAGATGATAAAGAGCTGTTGATTGGTATGGTTTGATGCTGGCCAAAACACTCCTATCAAAGCTTGAACACAGGACTTGACAAACGAATGGATGCTGTAGCAGTCCATCTTTTATATACAGTCAATATTTCTACAGTTTCTTTCCTTTTGCCTCTTTGTCTTCCACTTATCCCTCAGTGTTAATCAGCCCATGAGCGGTCCATGGTGGATTTCACGCTTTTTTTATTACCCATTTCCAGATAATCATTACAGCATGATCATTCACAGGAAAATAAGCTGGCCCTGTTGTAATAGGACTAATTAATTACAAGTAATTGAATGGATGTAAATGTTCTGGAGGCAGTTGAATAATAGTATTAATGCAGGGAATATTAAAACAATATGTAGCATTATGCATAGGACTAGCACTTCAAGTATAGTATGTCCAAAACCATGAATGTTGCATTGTACACGTTCAATTGCACCATTATTCTTTGCTAAAGACTGAAGAAAACAAAGCATTGTTTGCCATTAATCTACAGTTCTATGTTAATGCTTGATTTAATCAGGCAAGATGCTTGCATTTATACGCCTTTAAAAAACTCATTTTTTTGTGCTTTCATCTGTGTGGTATTTGATTTTTTAAATTCTTTCCACTGAGTTAGTACCACATTAATGAATTGCTTCAGAGGTGACTGGGTGGACTTCTTGGTTAGAATGGACCAAGGTTAATATTGAGACCTTGGTGGTTTGGCATGGCAGCAAAAACACACTGGTTTGGGAAGAAGTTTGGTTAAATGTAAATAAATGTTACCCAATCATTACTGACTTTTTTTATATTAATAGTTGTCTGCCATATCATAACCACGCCAGGGAAAGCATAACAAATGAAGCGATAACCTAATCTAATTATCTGTGATTGAAGAGACAGGAGAGACTACCACCACTGGTGTTTCATCTTCTTTGTATTATTTTCTTTATTTTAAAGAGGAGAAACAGTTGCCTGTCAATCTTTTGGTTAATGTGTCATGAAGCCGGGGACTTCAATATCTACAATAACTGTGACACCAATGAGGCAGACTTGGGGTCTTGTGTTGCCTTTGTGTCATTTGTGTTTCAGGAGCTTCTATTGTGATCGCTGCAGGATTTACTGTATTAGTTGCAGGACCTTGCCTCATTTGTCTGAGTGTGCATGAGAATGGATTTTAGTGCTAAAGATCAATACTTATTTTGCTTGTGTTGCTATTCAGTGTAGTTTTTTTTTCCAGTATCTAGCAGTCATTAAAATTTCATGTTCAATGAGTGTATATTCACTTCAAGGCACTTTAAAATGCAAGGTAAAGGCAATATAAAGCATCTTTAGGCACTAAAATGGGTGCAGAACAGAGGCAGGACTCTTAATCACCACACTTTTTAAATTTTTAAACTTTTTAATAAGTTTTCTACAGGCTATTCTTGTTAATGTTTGTATGTTAGTGTTTGTATTTTTTTTATGGCAATAAGGAAGGGGAAAAAAAAAGGGGGGAGAAACAAAGGGGAGGAAGGAAAAAATAATAGAAGAAAAATAGATATTTGTAGTAATGTGTGTGCATGTGCCTCTGTCATGGAATGTACTCAATAATGAGGGCAAGAAACCGCAACCATACCCCCTATGATCCAGAGGCGAGTAGGAAAGGACCCAGGGGACCCAGGCCATCCACAGCCCACTAGGAGCTCAGAAGACCTGAGGCCACACATCCTGATGGCAACCGCATGCACACCCCAGAGGAGGAAGGAGGGAGACCCCAGCCAAAGTGCTAGAGACCAGAGAGCCAGAGGCAATGAGCAGCCACCCATGGGCACCTACACCCCAGGGCCGGCAGTGACGGCAGTGGGGAGCAACGTGGAGCGGTAGGGAGGGGTAACTCCCGCCCTTCGTAACGGTGTCCCACAGGTCCAAGGCTCAGCAAGCCACAGACCCAGGCCCAGCTGTCCACATACACACACGCGCACCAGTCACACACTCATGCACACACCCACACACACACACACACATACACACGGACACATACATGGACACCAAGTGTGAGAGAGCGGGTACCAGCACAGAGCCAGCGGCAACCCAGGGAAGCAGCCAACACAGCTGTGAGAAGACCCGTCCACCCCCTCCTCCCACTCAGTGTGTTTGAGGTGATATGAGTGTATGTAATGAGAAGAATGTGTATGACTGTGTGAAAGCTACAGTGCTATTAAAATTGGAGGGACAGATGTAATATGAGCACTGAATAACAGTGCCCATCCACACTGCCCCCCCCAAGGCCCTCAATGTCTAAAATGTAAATAAAATTGAGGAGCAGGCAGCAGTGAACACACAAGTGGCGCCACCTCAGCAGCGCCACCCACTAACCACTGTGTGACACACCTGCCACCCCAAGGCAAGATACTGAACCCCAAGTTGCTCTCCAATGCAAGTGACAGGTAATGGGGTTTTTGTGAAGGAGGACAAACACTTTAATTTAAAAAGAATAAGACATTTATTATATTAAAGAATCAGAAAAAGACACACATGCGCATGTGGGGACCCAGAGTTCAGGAGGAGACAGGCCTGTGTGTGCGCTGTCTCTCTCCCTCTGAGCCCGTGTTCCTGTCTCACCATAACATCTTCATACTGCCTCTTATCTATCTGTATCATTCTGGGTGCTGTGAGTCGGCCTTCTCTTCGGACTCGTCCAAGCTGGTTTTGCATGACCCAGATTCCTCTCAGCAGCAGTGGAGTCATAAAGTACATTATCTTCCTGATGTTTTTAATTAGTCATTTATCAATCTTGTCCAGATTAATAACAGAATATGGTGACGTTGGTGATGTTCTAACTGTACGCTCTGTGGCCTCCAGGATAAGATGCACTGCGACAGAGAAGTTAGTCTAGAATTATCTATCTGTTGCTCTCTGTCTAGTGTATTATTTAATTGTTTATTACTTGGTTGAATCACTGTTTATTAATTAACTTACTGGAGTTTACTTTTAAACATTTGTCCTTTATTCACTGAGTAAAAAAATAATCCCTGACACAAGCGTTGGAGTGTGAATGTTAGACAATGATAGCACTTAGCTTAGTTATATATGGAAGTGCTTGTGTGAATGTAAATGTGTTGTATAAGCACTTTGAGTGCTCAGTCACAATAGAAAAGTGCTATATAAGAACTAGTCCATTTACCGTCAGGAGACGTTGCCACGTTGAAGTACCTAGTCTTTGATATATATATATATATATATATATATATATATATATATATATATATATATATATATATATATATATATATATATATATATATATCTGAAGGAGAGAAAGTGGTGAACTCTCCTAATGCACTAACAAACACTTATTACCAACACAAAACAGTACAGTTACATTTATGTTGACTGGTGCTTCAAAAGTATCTTATTATATCTAAACTTTTGCTATAAACAAAATTTATATCATTGTTTGACTATCATTTTAACAAGAAGATGATCTCGGTTTCACTGTCCACCCTGCCAGTTATCCCTAGCCATGTTGTTGAGTTGTGAGATATTAAAAATATGGTATCTGCTTGCCAGTAGTGAGTTATGTTGTTCTTAATAGTTTAAAATAATTCATTAGATCCCTGTATTTCTTCCATTGTTTTATCTCAAAATATCATTGTTTTCAAAGCATCTTCTGCAGTTTACTTTGGACACAGCCAGAAAATCTGGTGATTCTATAGTCATGCTTTTGGCATCAGTTTGCCTTGAAAAAATTGAACTCATGTAGGATGGTGTGACTTGGCCAGTCTCCCTGGAGCATTTAAGAGCTGGCTGCTCTGCTGACACAGTAACTGCAGAGTTTTAAAACTACTCTGGTATTTAAATCAGCACAAAAACAGTGTGCCAGGAGCTTCATGGCATGGGTTTCCATGGCTGAGCAGCTCCTTTAGGTATAGTGTGTAGGTGACCCAGTACTGGAGTAGATTTATTATAGAATTTAATCAGAATGTGTTTCTTTAGAAATTACTGGGATCATTCAGAAGTTGGCATGTGGTTTTTGTCCATCCATCCATTCATTCATTTTCTTCCGCTTATCCGGGGCCGCTTGTATTTGCAATCTCATTCTTTCAGTCACTACCCAAAGCTCATGACCATAGATGAGGGTAGGGATAGGTATGTAGATTGACCGCTAAATCAACAGCTTCACTTTCACACTCAGCTCCCTCTTTACCACAGCAGTCCAGTGCAGCATCGGCATCACTGCGGACGCAGGCTCAATCCATCTGTCAGGCTCCTGCGCCCTTCTCCCGTCACTTGTGAATAAAACCCCAAGATATTAAACTCCTCCACCTGGGGCACCAACTTGTCCATGAGCCAGAGTGGGGACTCCACCCTTTTCCGGCTGAGGACCATGGCCTCAGATTTAGAAGTACTGATTCTCATGCCAGCTGCTTCACACTCAGTTCTGAACCATTCCACTGAGAGCTGGAAGCCACCACCTGATGAAGCCAATCGCATCATCCGCAAAAAAGCAGAGATGAGATTCTAAGGCCACCAAGGCAGAAGCCTTCCACCACTTGGCTATGCCTAGAAAATTTTGTCCATAAAAATTATGAACAGAATTGGTGACAATGGAGAAGCCCTGACAAAGTCCCAACACCCGCAGGAAACAAGTCTGACTTTTTGCCAAGCTGTTGCTGCAGTTGTATAGGAACTGAACTGCTCACAACAATGGGCCAGACACCACATATACAAAGACCAACTGAACCAAGGCCACACAACAT